>JASDQU010736195.1:410314-424946 GCA_032191745.1 Picea mariana
TGACTATATTAGATTTTGAATGGGCTCCTCAACAACATAGTATTTCTCAAGGAGTAATCCACTTTACCATAGAATTGAGTAGTTGGTCAGTGAAGGTTACAACAAGCATAGCAGGTTTGAAATAAATCTTTGAGTAAGCCTCCGAACATCGAAGCAAGTTTACCACGCTCTCATAAGCGAGGAGGTGAATCAGTTGTTACCATGCTTAAACAATTATGCTTCTTTTAAAATATTTACAAGGCACTCAATGATGATTACAATAATGCAGGGAAATAAACAATGGCACATTCAGCATTAGTCACATATATGAGAAACACAGAGACATATATTTCTTGAGGAAACCCATACAGGGTAAAAACCTCTTCTTATTTATATGATAAGTATTATTTACATTCTTTACATTATCATACATATGAGCACCAACTCATTGTGAGGCTACAAACTCTGTTTTGCAAGCTGCAACTTGCTGAGAGCACCAACTCTCTGTTTTTCTCTAGCAGCCACTAGAAGGAAGCATCAACTCCCTAGTTTCTCTAGCACCAACTAGAAGGACGCACCAACTCCCTGGTTTCTCTAGCACCAACTAGAAGGAAGCTACAACTCTCTGTGTTCAAGCACCCACTTGAACCTCTGAGGATACCAGTCCTCCCTAACACCTCCCTTCCACCCTAGTTTATGAATATGAAATACTAAAACCTATTACAGTGATATAGTGTTCAATAACAACTTACCAGTCTCATCAATGTTATGCAAGATTTTGCTACTCAGTCTTCCTCACTGTCTTCCTGCATGCATCCACTGCCCATTATGTTCTTCTTCCTTTTGTGCTCTCTGTTCCATTCTCAATTAATGCACATTTTGTTTCCTATTCATTTCAGCTACTACACCACACCTTTACTTCTTCACACATGCATTACTTCACCTTAGCAACAACCCCTCATCACTTCTATGTGCGGTGTTCTTATCACTTATGTGCCCCTTTTGCATGTAATGTTCCCCCTCCTCTGCCTACACACACTGCTTTAATCTCTTCCACATCTCAATTGTGTCTGATCATCATGGTAACCCTTCAGCTTCTCTGGTGGTTTGCCCACACGTTCAGCATCACTGGATGTCATGCTGAGATTCCTCAGCCTCTCTGGCAGTTGAGACTCCTCGTCTTCTATGGCATAGTCGAGCTTATACTTTCTGCTTCAGTTACAAACTTCAATGCTCATCCACTTGTTAGTCACCTCCCTGAATAGTATTTGTTCTATTGGCTGATCTTTTAAGACTCTTCACCTCCTCTATCAATCACCTCGAAGTGTCTTCGAGTCCTCTGGTAGAACTCATCACTGGTTTCTGGCAGTTTCACTATGTCGTGCAACAATAGCCATCTAATCTCATTCAGTTTCATCTGCACCGTTGAATGATCTTCATAAGCTTTCCTTTATTTCATATTTCATCATTTCATCTTTCCTGTGGCCAAGTGTCTCGCCAGTCCATGTCGTGATCTCTGAAACTTCGAAACAGATATTTTTTGCACTAGCTCCTTCCTCTATATGACCATGGCCATGACCAAGCACTTTTCCATAAAGTGCTTTTCAATATTTCACTTTTCATCATTTTGAGGCTCCTGATGTTGAGAGTCTCTGACTTCTCCATCTCCCGATAACCAAAATCTCGATCTCCAATACATTGAAGGGGGTCGGATAAATGGTCCATGAGCTCTTCAAACCAATGGCTCAGATCATTTTGCGATTTCGCAAATCACGATTTCGACATTCCTATGGTGAATGTTCTTGACGCTTCCAACTCCCGATCCATGAAACTCCGAAATGGCATGGGATCAATGGTCCAAATAAACCCTTGATATGACGGCTTATATCATTTCGCGAATTCGTAAATCACGATTTCGGCATTCTTGTGGTGAATGTTTTTGACACTTCCAACTCCCGATCCGCAAAATTCCGAAATGGAGTCTTTGACATGCTCTGATCTTTTGCCACGCGTCCCTCTTGGATCAATGGTCAAGATTTTATCGATACTTCACAACTACACGAGCCTTCATTGTGCCTGATCAACGGTCCATATTTGGCCTCGATCTAACAGTTGAGATTATTTCACGATTTCACATATCGCGAGTTCGAGAGGTGAAAGGCTGGAGCATTTCATACCTTTGACTTTCCAGTCAGTGAAATTTTGATCTGTGTCCACATGTCTTGCCTGTAGATGGACGGTCCTCCTTCTTTTGGGATTTTTTATACATGCTTCTCCTTGCACTTTAATGAACATGCAGGTTCTCCCTGATCCAACGATGGTCGGAACTTATGCTCAGATCTGACACCTAAGATCTATCCTCCTCTTCTATGCGTTCTTCTTTTCTACAATCAGATTTGATGGTCCTCCTTCTTTCGGGAATTTAAATGGGATCCAATGATCACTGATGCTTCTCCTCCCGAGCTTAGGCACTACGATCGACTCTGCGCTAATTAATCCTGAGCTTACTTTGTTCCTGTTTTTCATCGATGCTTTCTCTGATCTTGTCATCAATGACCTACCTACAATCCTTTGCACGTTTGTTGTCATCTTTGTTGCTGTACTTGCCATCAATGACAAGCATACGCTATCTGTAAAACATGCCAACAATAGACTGAAGTCGAAACTCCATTTTCCTTATCCCCCAACAAAGTCCGAATCAAAATATCTAATCAGGTTGAAGTCATCCACCTTATAGTACTTGATTGAAAAATCTTGTGTTCCCTTCAAGTATTTTAGAACTCTTTTTGCAGCAGACCAAGTTCCCTTAGAAGGATTTTGCGTGAACCTAGAAAGAATCCCAACGACAAATGAAATGCATGGTCTAGTGGTATTAATATAAATAAGACTTCCCACAAGTTGTTTTTACTTGGTTGCATCCTCAAATTCATTCCCTTATTTTGATATGAGTTTAAAATTATGTTCCATTGGAGCAGAAACAAGATCACACTCAACCATGCCAAAATTTATCAACAATTCTCCAATGTACTTCTTCTACAAGATGAATATGTATTTTGGATTTTGAATCACTTCAATGACCAAATAGTAGTGAATATGTCCCAAATTTTTCATCTCAAATCCTTTCTTCAACTCTTTTTATATGGATGCAATGTAGCTTTCATTGTTCCTTGTTATCAACAAATTGTCTACATATAATACAAGATATACAACAATTTTTCCAATTTTCTTGACAATCAAAGTTGTATAGTCAAGATCGAAATGATTGAAATTCAATTTAAAAATATGCTCAATTAACTTTTCATACCATGCTTGTGGTGTTTGTTTCAGGACATATAAGGATTTGATGCACTTGCATACCTTATGTTCTTGTCCCTTCACAACAAATACTTTTGGATGAGACATGAAAACATTCTCTTTCAAGTATCCATTTAAGAAAGCAATATTCACATCCATTTGATGAATTTCCCATCCATTATGTGTTTCCATGGAAAATAGGGTATGGATGGTAGCCCATTTTATTGTGGGGGAGAAAGGCTTCTCATAGTCAACACCTTCTTTCTGTGAAAATCCTTTTTTCCATGAGACTTTGTTTGTGATTTTCAACTAAGCCATATGATTTGTAGTTATTCTTTAATTCCCACTTATAACCGATTGGTTTGGATCCAAATGGAGGGTCCCCGAAATTCAATGCCCCATTATTGATGAGAGCATCATATTCCTTCTATGTTGATTCTTTTCATTCATCATAAGAGGTGTATTCTCTGATGGAAGTCAATTCAATATTAGTAGATAAATTAAAATCATAATCATATGAAACGTCCAAGTCATATACATCACATGTGTTTCAATTATTTACATTACCTCCATCTTTTCTTGAGGAAATTATGGTTTCTATCTTTCCGACCTCATCGGGATGAACACTTTCAATTGTTTTTGTGAGCCATTTTGGTGGAACTTTATGAAATGGTCCAGGTTGATCAGTTGATTGTGATGGTGTCGAGTTCTCATCAAGACTCATCTTTTCAATCCTCTCGATCACATCATCCAAATGAAATTTAGGTTCTAATGAAGTGGATAGAACTTATTTACATGGGGGAGATGGTGCTTCAAAATGAGGTTCTAGAGATTAACACAAGATAGGGACCCCCCCTTCAAGATGTGGAATCTCATCATAAAATCCATGATATGTCTTTACATGAGTGAATCTATCTAGATGATCAAGCTATCTATCAATAGTTTCATCATTCTTGGAGGATTCAAGAAATATTACATCTCTGGAAAGGATGGATTTCTTATTTTTCTCATCATAAAGATGATATCCCTTGGTTCTATTTGAGTACCCAAATAAGATGCACTTCTAACTCCTTGCATCAAGCTTGCTTCTTCGCTCCTTAGGAATCACGGTATAACAGGTGGAACCAAAGACCCTGATAAGCCTCATCGAAGGAATGTGACCATGCCACATTTCATAAGGTTTTTCTTTTTGAAGATCATGATATGGAGACTTGTTTTTCACATAAACTACACATATAACTACATCAACCCAAAACATCAATTTTAAATTCTTGAAAAAAATCATGGAATGTGTTTAGGTGTCATGTTGTTGGGCCTCGAAAATGACACATTTTACGATGTCATTTAACCATTTTTCACTTACTTTACCCTTTCATCCTCATCCTTTCATCATTCATATTTCTGCATTTGTCCATTTCTACCCTGTATGAGCTTCACATGACATTTGTACACTAAAATGGTTGATTTCTCATGTTTTGATGATTATTTAGAATAGGCTTTGTGGTTTCCTAACTTACTTGAGTTCAATAGTTTACTATTGGGGTTTCAATCTATATGACTACTAGAACATACATCTTCCCACTCATGTAATACTACTAGAATTCTATAGTGACCTATTTCTAGAAGCAATTTTTCCACGGAATTTGCAGAAAGATGAAGACGGATCAGAAAAATTGAAGACATGGGTTTTATAAAGAATGTCCCAAATTGGATGATTTGTAGGTAGATTCCATAATTCAAAATGGTTTGGGAGATATGGGCAAATATTCAAGGCATGTTTTCCAAGAAATCCTGTAGTGTATGAATTCATATAGTTACGCCTCTTGTGGATGAATTTGGGAATATGGTTTTGTCATGGTTTTGTCAAAGATGGTGTTGTTGTTCTTCCATACTATTCAAACATATTCAACAACCATTAAGTAACCTCCATTTCCTTAATCAATTTTGTGATAGTTTTAGATCCACGTATCTGGGATCTCGTCTCATTTTGTTGTAACCATTTTCCTTCTTTGAAATATAAGCCATGTGTATAATTGTAAAAAGTATCATTGTAATGAGGGGGATGAAGAGAGGATCAACGTAATATTTGGGAGAATTATGAAACAAATAAATTGTTGCATATCAAGATTCTTCAATCATAGTATTTCTTGGCAGTGTATGCCAAGGGAGGTAGGGTTCCCTCTCTCTGGTATATGTTGCGCAAACAATTTCCTTTTGTTGTGTGAGTTTATTTTTCTTTTTAAGATGCAATTTCAATTATGTTTTTTGGTTCAAATAATATTTGTGAGAATAGGAGTTTCATGCTTGATTTCCCATCAGTTTAATTGGTGATTCTCTAGACAAACAATTGTCAGAGCTACAGATTGATGCAATTGATGATCACCAATCCTTCAATGGTTGACAACTACTCATGATAGATATATTGTTCACACACATTTGTAACATCCTTCTCTTGCATGCACCTGATGTGACATATTCTTTGAGGAAACTTGCATGAAAGTCATCTGATTCATTATATGATTGACTTCTTCTCTCATGGATTATGATGATGAGACTATGGATTATGATGTTATGATATGTTATTTATGTATAGGCGGGTGCTATTGACTGGTTTCTCCTGAGTGTGCAGGACACTTGAAAGATTGAGGATGTTGATGGAATCAATGGACCTCCTTGGACTCTGGATCGAGTTAGGCAGTGGACTGTATACGGTTTGATTATTTTTGTTATTTCATATGTGACATATGAATAGGTATATTATGATGTTGTTTATGGATCGTTGACATGTTTCATTGATGGATGCAGTCTCACAATTTATTGCTAATCAGACTCACATTTGGAGTAAAGGGGTCATGCAATATAAGAAGAGATATTGAGGGAAAGGTGTGGAAACAATCCTGCCACAACCTACTAGAACTCCCACCATGGCTCGAACTGTAGGTTAACGATTACCTAGTTCGAGATATCCATGATGTCATGAGGTCAGACTGAGACAATCACTCATGAATATTCTAAGGGGCGTAATAAGGCAGGATCCTTATTCCTTAGAGGCCCTTAGGCCATTTTTCTTGGAAATATGTATTGGGAGGGCGTATTAACAATTAAATTTTGTGAAGTAGAATATGAATTCTTTAACATTCCTAAAATGTACCTTCTATGTCATAGGTTTACTGAGTGAACCCCCATGTTATAATAATACCTTTGACATCCCTAAAACACAACTTTTGTTCCATAGGTTTACTAAGTGAAACTCCATGTTAGAATAAGATAAATAAAAAATAGCAACTTCAACACAAACTATAAAAAATAAGGATGGACTAGAGGACCAATGTCATCAAAAGAAAAGTTAGGTATGGTTAGCATACCATGCAAACTCCATATAAAAATATACAAGTGAATATGTGCATGGGAAAAAACCATACACTACTAAATAATTATGAATTATGTTGGCATTGTTGCATCAATGAACAATAATTTAATAATCACGACTAATATGACTAAAACCACTCAATATTTTAAAATCTCATTTATCATTTAGGGTGTTTGTTGTGCAATGATTTTTTTTTAATAATTTAGTTGTATATTTGGAGTTGTAAGCATGATTATAAGCATTATTATATGATATACTTAGGAAACTTGTTTTCTAACAATGAAGCCTGAACTTGATTTACAACATAGACATGATGAAACCAATAAAATCCTCAATATGATTGATCTTTTCAATGATTTGCTCATATGAGGTCATAAAAAATTACATCCACATCCTTTTTTTAAGTAAGTTATTTAGATAAGGCTATTGTTGATACTAAGAGGGGGGTGAATCGGTATCAAGTACAATTTAAAATATTTTTCAACTTATACTTAAGCCATTCAATTATATCCAATGAGAAATGAACAATAGTATAAGAGTTACACCAATACACCAAAATACACCATGCACAATATATGATAAATAATCAATAGTTATTTTTCAAGGGTAGTAATGACTTCCAAAGGCAGCTACAGCTTCCAAATATAAAGGGAGGGATAAACCTCCAAGATTCAATCCTCCAATATCCAGAGAGGGTTGATCTCTTCATCCTTTCCCCTTCCTTCCACCCAATAATATATGAGAGATAATAAAACTTTACATTAAATCATCACCATCAACCAACCATCACATAGAACCTGATAATGCTTCCTGAGACTTCTTCGACTTATGCAATTATTCAATTCTTGGAATACTCTGATCCTGTAGATAATATTACTCAATGTAGTATCTGAAAATCCTCCAAGTTTCACTCCTTGAATCCTCTCCAAAAATAAGTTATAGATAGAATGGTAGACCTTATTCAATTCTGGTTTATTTAGGAGAGCGAACATGTACAGAATGCCCCGTGCTCAATATTTAACATGAGATTCTGAAACTCGCACACAAGAAACTAAAGCTAGTAATATTTCCAATGAAATTGGTATCATTTCATTTGGATTCACTATGAATAAGTTATGAATGTTTTACACATAACACTTGTTTCTGACTAGCTTCAGGACTGGTAAAAAACCCTATCTTCCACAGAGTGTATCTCCAAAATTATAGCGAATAAAGATCTGAATTTTTTACCACAGGTACCTAGCTATGTCTTCTCAATACCATATCAATTTAAACATCTGAATCGTTCTAGAAAACAAGTTATAGAGAAAATGGTAAGATGACCTGTAAATAACATACCTTAGAACACATCACCAAAAAACTTCATCCTCCCTTAAAATCCGGCCTTATTTATTTTAGATTTCCTCTAAAATTTGACTTGTGTGTGTAAAATGAATGTCTAATGATATGTATTTATACCCTGTATGTCACTTCCTTTTAACATTAGGGCCGACCTGACACTTTCTTATTTTGTAATTCTTTTCTTTAATTATCTTCAAGGCCGACTTGTACTTCCTTCTTCAATTCACTTTGTCATCTTCAAAAATTCATTTCTCGTCAACCATGAGGATCCACATGATGTGACACCTACCACCGGAAACAACATGATGTATACTATCCATCCATGGGTGTTGTGTCTACATGTGCACTGTCCTTCATGTCCCTCCATTATATGATACAACATGAAGGGGTTCACTCAAATCTCATTCATCTAACGAGATCACTTTCTTTAATTTTACAACAAGGTTGTGTGAAACTAACCATGATGTAAAAAAATCTATGCACCTAGGTGTTGAGTTGGTGGCTCAGTGGCACTCGTCCTTTCTAAGAATTGTGGTGAAAGGATCCATCAAAATTGGAGTGGAGCCGACTAACAAGGAAAATAGCTACAAGCTAATCCTTGCCTAGCTTGTAAGTAATTTTATAAACAAGTCGATAGGTGTAGTTTCAATTGTTTTATAATATAATAATATAATATGAAATTTATTACAATATAATGTGAAATTATCACTAAGAATGAACAAAAATCAAGATAACATTTTTTCACCGACATATTACACCATTCATTTATTAACTTTTCTTATTTTCTACCTATGACCACAACACAAAATAGTGTATTAATGGGAATGTGAGTTGTCACAACTAACAAATTGAGAGTATAGAAATCCACACACAAATTATTGTATTAAGGGGAATATAAAAAAATATTAATTGTTTATTTGCATGTAGGAGAATTGACAGATGTCCATTGTTGTGGGAAACCCTTTTCAGGGACTACCCTTTCATAGGGGTTAGAATCGGATATGTAATTATTAGTCCCTTTTGCACCTCTAAAAACCCATTCAAATAAAGGGTGTCATATGAATTATTGCTAATTCCTAACCATTTAAGTCTATAAAAATGTTGTATATTTGTTAAATTTTTTTATGATTTTTAGTTTGCTAAAATTATAGTTTTAGAATATAAATGATTTTCTGGCCATTCAAACTTGCCGGCAGTGATAGTCTTGCAAGTACTCATGGGTTACTAGGAAGATTAACTACTTAGAGGATGGAAAAACTTGTAGATGCCAAGTATGAATACCAAAAAGAAAATAAATGTCGTCATTTTGAATTATATCTATTTTCTTTTACTAAGTTTAAGTTCACTAGATGAAAAACAAAAGTAAAAAGGAAAAAGAAAGAAGCACCATCATTTTGAATGATATCTACTACCTTTTACTGAGTTGAGGTTCACCGAATGAAAAAAACTAAAAGGGAAAAGATAAAACCTCATTTCCTTTAACCTTTTTGAGGATTTGGATATCCTTTTAATATTACATATTTGTATGGTCTATATGGAGGGATATCATAAATTTGTGAATTGGAGTAAATTTGGGGTCCGAAATGAGCCTCATAAGAAAACTCCACATTGATGAGTTGGAATTCAAAAATGAATAGAGTTTCAAGAAACTAGGTTAACCATAATCATTGAGCTAGATATATAAAACTGAAATGTTAAATATAGAGTATTTCATATTATCACTACTTTAAATCTTAAAAAATAATTCTCACATTAATTAAAATCATAATAAAGTCACCTTAAATTAATTTATATATACAAGGCTAAGGACATCGAAGGCTACCAAGCTCTTCAATTTAGTAATCAAGCAAAGATTCCCTAAACCATGGACTGAAAGACTCATTGTACCTATTTTTAAAAGTAGGGATAAGAGAAATCCCGCTAATTATAGGACCATTATGATTAGCCTCATTTTAGCCAAGCTATATGGAAGTATTTTGGAAAAGAACATAAGCATATGGCTAGTAAAACACAAAAAAAAAGATACAGATCAAGTCAGTTTTAGAGGTTATCATTCAATCGTGGACCACCTTCTCATGCTTAGGATCATTACAGAGGAGTGTTGCAATAATAAAACCAAAATCCTTTGTTGTTTTGTCGACTTTAGGAAAAATTTTGACACTGTTCCTAGGACCAACCTTTAAAATAGGTTAGAAGAGATAAAACCTCCCTTTGAGCTAAGAGTTGTTGCAGTAAGGTTGTATGAGAACGTTATTGCCAAGTTTAGGTGCACCGAGGGTTGGTGAGAAGAAATTAATTACAATATAGGTATCAAAAATGGTATTTAAACCTTTAATTTAATAGACATGTAACCAATAGGATACCAAACATTTAGGGTGATATATATGTTTTGTTTATAAACACCCTTATTGTAAAATGTTATTGTTGATTTAATTAAACACAATTGAGAGGAATTAAGGTTAATGGTGTCTATCAATCCATCAAGGAATGGTCAAAGTTGACAATGTTAACCCTAGCTTTATTATAAACCATGAGAAAATATGATAGGTTAAATAGGTCTATATTCTATTCATTTTATTTCTATATATCTCTCCCATTTAGAATGGAAGAGGAATGGTTTGGGATTAAGGATATGGAGTGCCATGTATTAGAATCAAGATTCTTCATAATAAAGATAAGTTCTTTTCCTATTGTGTCATAGTTTCTGTTCTTAATTGGTGGGGTTGTTTCCCACTGATCCATATGGATATTGGTGGCCACCCACCTTTTCCAACTGGCTCAAAACAGTTTTCTGACAATTTTGGCAATTTACTATTTTTAGCAATTTTTAACTTCCGGGGCCATTTTGAGGGCCCAAATGAAGGTCCTAAATTATATATGAAGGAATTATTGAGCCCCCAAAATGAATCTCCTCGACAATACCTTTCCAACGAGCTATCACATGCCTAAAACGAAGATCGTATGCAAAAGTTACGACCCCGGGAAGTTGATGTACTCACTTACCCAAATGGGGCCCACATGACTTTTGGCGCTTCATCTCCTAGGGTTAGGTTTTTGGATGTCTAGGGTTTTGGGCATTCATGTTTATTGTAAAAAGGCCTTCAAAGCCTCATTGTAACCATCTTCTTGTGAATGCGAGTAGCTGTCACATCTCTTCTCAAAGATAAGATGCCACCATTCTAGCGAGTCTTTCACTCTATATTTTTATAGTCTTTGTACATTTCTTTCATTAATAGAAATCGTGTATTACTGTATATCTGTGTTTATGGTTGAATATATGATACATTTATGTTATCTTATTGAATATCTGCGATATCTCTATGCATTTCTTTATTATATCTCCGCTCGCATTTCGTGCCGAAAATAATCTGGATCAGTGGTATCAGAGCAGGCTACTCTTGATTGTTTTTTCAGTGCATGTCTCCGACGAGGTCCAAGTATAGAAATTTGGGTCTCGATCTTGTCTCTCTTGAACACAATCTCTCTCACACACCCAAGAAACCCTCAATGGTGGAAGAAAAGAAAAACGACGGAGCATACGATCCTATCAATATGTTGCTTGAGCAAGCTCTCACGCGACAGAGGGATGAAATGATGGAGAATTTTTCCCACCTCCTTCAACGCCTGCCAATTAAAACAGACGCATCTTCATCAAGCGAACACTTTGGAGGCACCTTGCCTTTCAAGGTACAAGTTAATTTTTCTATTCCTGTATTTGAAGGACATATAGATGCAGAAGCCCTAGAAAAATGGTTAACTCTGCTAGAAGGTTATTTCTCTGTTCACAATTTTTTTGACAAATAAAAGATCACCTTCGCACTCCTTAAATCTCTCCCTCATGTCAACCATTGGTGGGAAACTTACTGAGAGCAAAGTTCCACAAAGGAGTCTGTAATATACGGGGTCGATCCCACTTGGGATTTTTTTGTGGATGAGGTAAAGGAACAATATTACCCTGTTAGAAACTATGAGGACCAGCAGATGAGATGGACCACACTGCAGCAAGAGAGGGGCCAAGTAGTTCTAGAGTTCACCAATACCATCCATACCTTATGCACCAAGCTGGGTATCAAAGACTCTGAGTGACATTTGGTTCTGAAATACCGTGGGGCTCTACATAGATACATCCAGAATGAAATTGATTTTCTGGACATCTCATCACTCGGTGATACTTATCGATATGTTGTTAAAATCGAGCAAAAATTTAAGCACCAGAACAAACGGGAGTTCGAGTCTGTAAATCTGCAACAATCGAAGTATGAAAAAGATGGCCCTAACAAACAGTCTCTTGAAAACTAGTCCAAGACACATGAAAAGAAGGGTCATGGGAAGATAAAGAAGGAAACCAGAAAATGATGCGAGTTCCACAAAAGCCCCTGGCACAACACCGATGAATGTCACTCAAAATAGTCATTGGTGGCCAAGATCAAAGACAAAGAGCCGGAATGTGATTATGAAAATAATGTTAAAGGACAGATCATTGACGTGGACCCCACTTCTATTATCATGACCACAAAAATTCAACCAGAAGAACCAACAGATCCTGAAGAGGGGGAGTGCCTTTTTCATTCATAGATGTGGGTGAAGGGGACCTCGCTGCATTTTATTGTTGATAGCGGAAGCCAAAAGAACCTCATCTTAGCAAAGGTCGTCAAACAATTGGGATTGTCGACAACACAACACATGCAGCCATACAACACCGGGTGGCTTCACTAATCCGAAATCGGATCCAGAAGCCTGACAGGGCTTGAAAAATGATCAAAAATGAAAGTGCTAAGAATCCGACAAAACCAACACCATTGCGTCCGTCTCATCTTCCTGATTCCGGTGGTATATTTACTTTGTCAAACGGAGTCCGTATGGAGAAGATATCGCATTCTGTTCGAAAAGTCAAACAGGAAAAAAAAATTGTTGACTGTGCAGTCCGTATGAACATTGATGTGGCATGTTCGTACAGATGACACATGGCAGGTCCGTACAGGAAACACATGGCAGCCTTAGGTAGTGACACGTGGCAAGCAGATTTGGACATTTCGACGTATGGATAGACCTATCTGGAGGTGACACGTGTCACCACTGGAAGGGTGACACGTGGCACGGATGACGTGGCAGGTGACAAAGGTACGGCAGGGCTGGCGTGGCAAGGTGACATGGCATGAAATGGCAGTCATCTATTGGCAGGTTTTGAGTGAATCATTTGCTAACACATGGCATTTATTTGGCAAGTGATTGGGTGCCAGGTGGCCCAATCACGGGTTGCCACGTGGCACCCCGGTATTGGTCTATTTGGTTTTTGATTTGTTAATCAAAAGTTTTTGTAGTCGATCGGATTCTAACCGGTGACCTCCCCCTTTACCAAAGCCTTATCAAAGTCCGACTAACCAATGCGCCATGCTATGTTTCTTGACATTCATATGATACGAAATGTATTTAAGTTTGATCATGTGTATGTTGGCGCAGGGGTCGGGTCGGGGCTTAGCCCCGGCCCGTGGTTTTACATTACCATATAACCATCGCATATGACCACAAGCGCGGAGCTATGGCGCAGGGTTTGTTTCAATGTATAGCCCATGGCCATATGTTCCAGTGCCATATGACCATAGTCGGAGCTGAATGCAAAGGGGCGCGGTTACAACCGTTAGCCCGTGGCCCTATTGTAACATACCATGACCAGGAGCGCGCGGGCTAGGCGCCAACACTTAGCCTTTGGGCTAGCGCTTGGCCCTATTAATCCATGTGACCATACAGAAGGTGCGCGTGCCCAAAAAAAGGGGGCTAGGCCCGAATTTCAACTATATTATAGTTAGAAAGTGGGTTTTTAACTGAATTTTGGGTTTTTTTTAATTGTAATTAAGCCTATTGTTAATGGTTTTTGGGAGTTATTGGGTAGTTTTGGAGCCTAACTTCTTGGAGGAAGTTGGAGATGAAAAACTACCTTCCCAGCTATATAACCCAGGCCTGTTTGAGGTCATGGGGACAGCTTTGGGGGCATTCAGAGTAGAGTTATGCTGAGGAGAAGCCAAGCCAAAGCCATTTTGAGGCAGAGAAGCTTTTGAGGAGGAGATGCTGTTGGATCATTTCTGGGAGCTCCGGACGTCCGTTTTGCGTGCCATTTTCTTTGCATGGTTCTAGAGATCTGGAAGAACATGACCAGATCAGTCTTGTAGCCATTTGGCATTGAAGCGATGTACTTTTGAGCTTTTGAACATAAATAAAGAAGCCTCCCCCACAGAGAAAAGGCCCAAAGACGTAGGCAAAGTTGTGCCGAACTCCGTTATCAATCTGCGTGTTATGGTTTGTTGTCTATTATTTCATTTCAGATCTGCATATATGTATATGGCTGTCATAATTCCTCTTCTTTCCTCATTCTTTCACTAAGTTTTCTCGAATGGTTAATTAACACATGCAAATTAAAACTCAACCATAAGTCATTAAAAGATCCGACGGATCAAGTGGTATTAGAGCTAGTTGACGTTTGGATTTGAGTTTTGCATGTTAACCAAGGAAGAGCTCATCTCAAGGAAGAAAATGGCATCTACAGGAGGACTTTCTCAAAATGAGAAGGAGTTCAGAGATTCGGTGTTTTCCATGGTTGAGATGGTGAAGGTGTTGTATGAAGACTACTTGGAACGAAAGAGCACGGTTCAA
>JASDQU010736195.1:425312-438390 GCA_032191745.1 Picea mariana
ATAACATCAAGCTCTACCTCATCAATAAAATTTGCAGTGATAGCAAACCTAAGTTTACACCTTCTTGTCACCTGTAATTTAGCATTATCACATATCCAACCAAGAGGGTATGGCTTAGGATGTGGAATTGTTTCCAATTTTAATTTCTTAACAGTGTCTTCAGATATAAGTTTTGTTTGAGATCCAGTATCAAATAGAGTATCTATCTTGGTATGCTTTGAAAAAACCCTTATGTGAAAAAGTTTGATTCGTTCTTTTTCTTGTCGAGTTACATTGAGATTACTGTTACTTGAAGAACTAGTACTTGCAAGAGAACCATTACCTTGATAACCCATGGTTGTAATCTTTGTTTCATCACCCGAATCAGAACCTAAATCATGTTGTATGGTTGCAACAGTCTTTGACTTCCCTTTGTTGCCAAACTTTTTGGGTCTTTTTTCATGATGAAGTTTCCAACAATGGTCTTCATCATGGCCATCTTTTGAACAATGTTTGCATGTAAATTTTTCTCCCTCTTTCTTAACAGCAACATTCCTTTTGCCATGGCCCTTGAACTTATTCTTTCCTTTTTCTCCATGACTGAAAGGATTCTTTTTACCCTCATGAGTTTCATTCCTTCCTCTTGCTTCCAAATGAGTGGCCTGAACACAAACTTCATCTAGATTTGAAGGATTAAACATGAGTATTGTATGTATCAAATAACTATGTAAAGCTCCAATGTATTTGAGTAAAGTTTTTTAAGAAGACCAATCTACTCCCAAAACCAAATCTCTTCTCCTAAATTCTTGAGTAAAGTTTTGCACATTTTGTCCTTTAGCTTGTCTAAAATTTTGCCAATCCATAGTAGCTTTTTGCATATATGCCAATGGGTAAAATTGTCTTTTAATTGCAACAATAAAATCATTCCAAGAGGTTAAAATTTTACCATGTTTATTCATGTCCTCTTGAGTCTTGGATTCCCACCAAATGAGTGTTTCACTATCCAATCTTAAAGAAGCAAGTTGAATCTTAGTTTCATCATCTTGAGTTTTTTGTATCCTACAATACACCTCAATCTGATGAATCCAATTATCTAATTTCTCAGCATTTACCTCTCCATTGTACATTGGCAATTCGAATTTAATATCAAGCTTTAACAAAGGAATTTGTGAAGGAGTTTTACCATGTCCTTTTCGAGAATTTGGAAGAGGTCTTGAACTGGTAGAAGAAGAAGGAGGAGGAGGAGGTGAGGGTGGTGGAGAAGCACCATTCCCTCCATTTCCATTTGGAGTTTTATCACCATTGTCTCCCTTGTGCTTTGAAGGGTTGGAGCCTTCACCTTGCAACCTTGTATTCCTTTCTTCCATCAAGAGTTTCATCATTTCTCTCATTTCCATGAAAGCCTTTCTGAGATCTTCATCTTCTGTAGGAATATGTTCATGACTCTCTTCATGAGCCATACTTGGTGAATGCCTCCTTGAAGCTTGCGGTGATGATATAATCTTCCTTCTTGAAGGATGAGAACTTGGCTCTACAAGTTGACCTTCTCCTCTTGTGAGTTTCAACCTTGTGAGCATCAGAAAACAAAACACTTGCAAATAATCAAGTCTTCAAAAACCTATGCTCTGATACCAACTTGATCTAAAAATGAAGAAGACTTGTATTCTTGAAAATATTTGCAAGTTTTAATTCATGTGTTCAAATGCAAATGGATCAATTTTGCAAACACAATTTTATAGAAATTAAACATTCAAGATGCATATAAACAACAACAAATAACAGTGAACAGAAAACACATAACACAGCAAATGATAAAGGAGTTCACCCCTCTCTTGGGCTACATCTCTTGGTCCAGCTTCCAATGGATCTTTTGTATTATTCTCTCAAAGTGCTCAAATATGTTCTTTACAATGCTCAAAATGCCAAATAGATAGCTCCAATGGCTTCAGAACTTCCAAAAACCCCTAGCTGGGCTTTTTCAGCACCTCGTTTGGCCAAAAATTGAAGAAGATAGGCTTCCTGGAAGTTCCCCTTCAAACTTGTTGTCTCTGGATCGCCAAAATGCACCTCTTGCTCCTCAACCTAGCCCCCACGCGCATATATGTCTAAAAACCCAGCATCGAGCACAACCGCACAAACGGTGTGAACTGTAGGATGGTTAAGCGCTAGCCCCTAACCTCCAAGTCCATGGGCACATGGGCCACCACATGACCTTGTGCACATATAAAAAGGGCCAAGTCCCGAAACAAATGATAGAGTGACAAGTGACGGCACGGTTTTATAATCGTTGGTAATACAACTCCCACACAATACATTGACCACCGGTCATATGTGTATGGACCACCGGTTATATGTGTTATGGCCCACCGGTTACATGTGTTATGGCTCCGTTTAAACTATGCATGTGGGTAGTCACATGATATATATACATATGGACGGGGGTTGTTGCGCCCATTCCAAAACACATTTCAATTCAAATATATTGTTTCACATATATATAATAAGAAACACTTGTGGGCGCGTCGGTTGGGTGGCCCTTCCCAAAGCTTTACCCCTGCCTGGAGGTCGCAGGGTCGAATCCGGCCAACAACATATGTTTTAACCAATGTTTAGGTGACACGTGGCAGCCATTGATTAGGCCACGTGTCGCCATCCCATTCGCCACAAACAAGCCACATGTCATACGCCGAATCGTCCACATGACTTCCAACCACACCTGCCACGTGTTGTACGTTCTGCCACGTGTTGTATGGCCTGCCACGTCAGCATCCGTACGGCACATTTTTTTGCCTGTTTGTCGTTTTGAACAGAATGTGATATCTCTCTCATCCGACGTTCGTTTGAACCCAAACAAGTTGCGTTGGGTTCATGACGACGAGGCCTATGCTCTCGTTCAATTTGGAGTGATTCCGGGCACTTTGAATTTTGAGCAAAATTTGATCCCCCGGATCAGAAAGGGAGTAGAAACTCCTCTCAATGCTTGGCATTTTGCATTCCTTAAAAATGTACAAAACAAATAGATGACTACATGTCCAATATATCGGATGTCCAACAATATTCCCAATACCCCCTAATATATAATGCTCGTGGAGGTGGGTAATAAATGTTTCACTTTCTCCAATTACTTTTAAAATCCATGTTTACGTTAAAAACCCTTATTTTTCCATTAATACATCATAACTCATAATCCCACTAACTAATTAATGATCGATATGATAAGAAAAACTCATAAGCATGTTCACACTCAACTAGGAGCTAATAGGTCTCCACCACTATTGTT
The DNA here is from genome assembly GCA_032191745.1 of Picea mariana. Lineage (NCBI taxonomy): Eukaryota > Viridiplantae > Streptophyta > Pinopsida > Pinales > Pinaceae > Picea > Picea mariana. The sequence goes on from JASDQU010736195.1 coordinate 428,572, forward strand.
GACTCACCCCAATTCAAATCTCTAATGACAAGTAACCCCTTGAAGAAAAAGTAAAAGGCATGACCACTACTACCAACTATACCAAAATAATGCACTCCTCTCCTCATCTTGAGCTTCGACTTCAAACTGCAACTCCTACATATAATCTATATCACCAATACTATCCAAAGGTACTTGGAACTAAGCTTAATCAAACATAGCTTGCTACTCAAAGTAGTTGGTCTTAACCACTATCTACATGTGCCTAAGAATAATCCAATCTTGTCAATAAAATTGGGTAGCTAAGCCCAATATCCACACTCCTAAAAACATCCATCCTAAGCTAAAAGGTGAACCAACAAAAACCACAATTGGTACAAGGAACATGATGTTCCTAGTGTAGTCACACCAAGAAATATCACCTCACCACAATTACAAATATGTCAAATCTTCTTCAATGTAAATTATAAGTGTGAAAAGCACTACTACCTTGCATTGCATGACTAGAAAACTACATCCAAACAAACAAAAATTGTGGTGCTTTAGGCCATGGATGTAAAAGATTCAAAAATAATTACCAATCATCAAGACCCACATAAAACCATGACCCCTGGGAATATATCTTCAAAATATCATCTTGAGATAGGGAAACAACAAGAAAACAATAACAATTCTCTGCAAAACCAAACATAAACGCATCCCACTCGCAACCATGATGGAGGCGTTTTCCTTGACCTTCTCATCATGTTGTAATTTACAATATTAAAACTTAATGGCATAACATTTTTATGGTTCCAACATGCAAGGCTAACTAAAAACTCCTCCAAACACACACTAAGATGGGGTACTAATACTAGGGTTTCAACAACTTAACCCAAATATAATTATTACAACATAACCCAATATTTGTATCATTATTATATCAATAAATAACCATCACTTAGAGTTCATCAAAATAAATAGGAAAATTATGAAAAGATCATAGGTATGAAAAATTCCATCTACAACCCACCATGAGAAATTTTCAACCCTTCTACAACTCTACATGAGAAGGGTGCAACCCTTCTACAACCATATGCAACAAATTTGGGTCATGCAAGTGTAAAATTCTAGCATCAAAGGCATGAGGAAGAAATTCCCTCTCATGACTTGCTATGCCATGCCATAACGTCAAACTCTTCTAAGGTTGCCACCAATCATGGGACAAAAAATGATTTGAAGAGACATGAACACGAGGCAACAAAGAGATTACCAACATGCATCCATATCCTTCTTTGATTGGGTAATGCTCTTTATTATCAACACTCAAAATACTATTTAACCCGTCAAAATACACTGTAAAAAGGTAATCCATGTAGATTCTAATCTTAGGAATATGATCTAGATTATGTAGAGAATGGAATGAAGGTATAAATATAAATAGAAACACATAGAGATATTGCAAAGAGTGTATTAATGAAGTGAAACCCAAATTCTATTAATAAATAAAATAGAAAAACATATAAAATGCATAGAAATACAAACCAACTAAAATGGTGGTAGCTTATCTCTGAAGAGAGATGTGTTGGAGTCTAGAGTAGATTTTGCGTCATTTGAAGATAAGAGTATGATCCTCAGTGTTTTGTGGTATCAGAGCTAGCTCCAATCTTCAATCATCTGTAATTTGTAAGGACTTGTCAAGTTAATAAAATCTCTTGCATACTGCAATGTTTTATGTGTTGTTCTACTGCTTTATAGTCTTCCGGCTATCTCTTTGTATGTTGTGCATATTTTTTATAAATGATAAGAGAGTATTTATGCAGTGGGATGTGAGGCATGTTTATGGTCTTTTAAGTCGAAGATAGGTGCTTGTTGACCAAAGTCGTTCCCTTTTTTATCATTCTTGATCCTGGTTACTTTCTTAGGATTGTGCATTTATCAAATGGATCCTTTCATGGACACTATAGACTTCATAGTAGTCATTAATTCTACAAATAGTATTCCTTTGACATCTCTTGTTGATTCTTTCATCGACACTGTAGACTTCATAGGAGTCACTACTTCTACAAATAGTATTCCTTTGACATCTATTGTTGAATGACGAGCTTCTTCTTTATAGGGCACAAGTTCTGGCAAAATTCTTATTTAAATACATGAACCCAACTCTTCAAAACATTGGGATTGTAGATTTTAACCTTGTACAATATTTTACTACAAACAGATTTTCAATAAAAGAATAGAAAAGATACAATGGCAAAAACACACATTACACAGAGATTCTTCCCTTGGAAACCCAAACTGGGAAAACCAACATTTTCTATATTCATTCATAGTGATACATTGTTTACAATACAATATACATATAGGAGCCARTGACATCCAAAACCCTAACCCAATGACCTGGATTAGTCAACAACCCTAATTCCTTAGCCGGAAATAGAAAACCATCAGAAAAAACCAAGTGTCGAAAAACCACCCAACAATGGACATGAAAATCTAGGCGACGAGAAAAATGAGGCAAAAATGTGACATGTTTCTCGAGGCAAAAACATTTTTCTCGGGGGCGTTGCCCCTGAACCCCCACATAGGGGGGAATATTCCCCCCCTGCACTCTCGGCACAACGTAGCAGACACTAGATCTAGTCGTGCAAATAATATAACACACACCCAACATTCTCCCACTTGGTTTTTTCTTTGCATACATGGGGTTACAGGGTTACATAGTCAACAATCCAGAGCAACAATGCCCATGGATCCTCTACACCAAGAGAACTTCTCAGTGCTCACATATTTTTAATGAATTTGCAACATTCTTCAAAGTGTCCACTTTTATCAACAACACTTTTTTTTCTTCAACCATGTCTCTCACAAAGTGATATTGAATATCAATATGCTTTTTCTTTGAATGACAAGTCGGGTTCTTCGCCATAAAAATTGCACTCTGACTGTCACAATATATCCTTGCAGCTTGTTGTACCAACCCAATACATGAACACAATATTTGTAACCATATTGCGTCCTTACTTGCATGAGTGGTTTCCATGTATTTGGCTTCTGTAGTTGAAAGTGCCACTACAACCTGTATTTTGCTCATCCAACCGATTGCTCCTCCAAACAGGTTAAACACTTACCCACTTGTAGATCTCCTACAATCCAAATCTTCAACCCATTCTACATCCACAAAACCATGTATGTCCAAAACTCTATCCAAACCTGGACTTCCTTGGTATCACAATCCATAGCTAGTAGTGCCACGCAAATACCTGAAAACCCTTTTTACTACTATCCATTGCTCCTTCCTTGGTTTTGACATATACCTGCTCAAAACTCCCACTGCATGTGCAATGTCCGGTCTAGTACAGACCATTGCATACATCAAACTGCCAATTACACTTGCATGTAGAACACGAGACATGTCCTCCTTCTCTTCTTATGTCTTGGGACACTGATCCATAGATAACTTTACACCAACAAGAATAGGGACCTTGACTGGTTTACATTCCTGCATATTAAACCTCTACAATATTGTCTCGACATATTTTCTCTGATTAAACAGAGTTTCCTCTTTTTTCGATCTCTTTTAATTTACATGCCCAAAATGAAATTTGAAGCACCGAGATCCTTCATGTCAAATTTAGAGGAAAACTGAGTTTTCACATCTTGGATAATCTCTTTGTTGTTTCCTATCAGCAACATGTCATCCACATATAAGACCAAATAAATCAAATGATCACCAATTAATTTAAAATACACACAGTGATCCTCTTTGTTTCTTGTGAAGCCAATTCCCAGCATATAAGTATCAAATTTTTGATACCACATCCTTGGTGATTGTTTTAAACCATACAGGGACTTTTTCAGCTTGCATACTAGCTCCTTCTTTCCCTTCACAGCAAAGCCTTCTGGTTGCTTCATATAGATTTATTCTTCCAGATCCTCATGTAGAAATGTTGTCTTCACATCCATCTGTTCTACTTCAAAATCAAATGTAGTAGCAATAGATAACAAAAATATTATAGAAGTTAATTTGGAAACAAGAGAACAAATCTCACCATAATCAATTCCCTCAACCTGGGAATAACCCTTTGCTACTAACCGAGCTTTGTATTTCTCCACTTTTCCTTCTGCATTCAGCGTCTTTTTAAATACCCATCTGTTTCCAATGGGATTTCTTCCAGTCGAAAACTTCACTAGATCCCAAGCTTCATTCTTATTCAAAGCTACCATTTCTTCATCCATGGCCTTTTTCCAGAGCTTTCCATCCTCTGAATCCATTGCCTCCCTGACAGTTCTAGGATCATCATCAGTAATAGAAAAAAAAAATTGAATGGAAATCAGATGGAGTATACCTTTCCGGTATCATTCTTTCTCGAACTGATCTCCTCAATATTGGAGTATGAGGATCTTCTTGTTCTAATTCATGTTCTTCTGTAGAGTCTGATTCATCATCCTTTAAATCAAACTCTATTTTCTTTGGTTCTTCCTTACTTGGTAGGACTTTATGTTTAACAACATCATTCATTTCTCTAAATACCACATCTCGACTATACACAACCTTCTTAGTTTCTTGGTTCCAAAGATTATAACCTTTAAGACCATCTTTATACCCAATAAAGATACACTTTCCAGCCTTCTTATCTAGCTTACTCATGTTTTTCTTTGGAACATGAACATAGGCATCACAGCCAAATACTTCGAGATGTGTGAGAGAAGGTTTATTACCAATCCATACCTCTTGTGGAGTCTTTTCATCCAGCGCTAATGAGGGTGATATGTTGAGAAGGTAACATGCAGCACCCACTGCCTCTGCCCAGAATTATTTCCCTAACCTGGCACCACTGAGCATGCACCTTGTTTTTTTCCATCAGCGTCATGTTCATCCTTTGTACAACTCCATTATGTTGAGNTCCATACCTCTTGTGGAGTCTTTTCATCCAGCGCTAATGAGGGTGATATGTTGAGAAGGTAACATGCAGCACCCACTGCCTCTGCCCAGAATTATTTCCCTAACCCGGCACCACTGAGCATGCACCTTGTTTTTTTCCATCAGCGTCATGTTCATCCTTTGTACAACTCCATTATGTTGAGGTGTATATGGAGTAGTCTTCTGCCTTACTGTACTGCACTTCTTACAGAATTATTCAAATTCATTCTCACATGACTCTCCACCATTATCTGTCCTCGACACCTTAATTCTTTTCTTTGTTTGATTCTCAACAAGATCCTTAAACTCTTTAAACCTGTCAAAGACTTCTGATTTCTTCCTAAGGAAATATATCCAAGTAGTCCTCGAGAATTCATCTATAAATGAGACAGTACACAGATTTTCCCAATGATGGAACCAACACAGGTCCAAACACATCACTGTGAACTAGCTGTAAAATTTCTTCTGCCCTCATTGCACCAAAGGGGAATCTTACACGATTTTTCTTCCCATATACACAATATTCACATAAATCAAAATACAGAGAGCATTTAGACATATCTTCAACCATACCTTTACCGTGGAGTAATCGAAAAACCTTCTCTCTAATATGCCTCAGTCTTTGATTCCACAGCATAACCTTTTCTCTAGAGACTCTAGAAGTTCTTTCTTCTTCAACTCCAATATCATGAACAATGGAACTATTACACCCATCACTAATAGTGTTTCCTTGTAGCTTATACAAAGTTCCAAACTGAACTCCCTTCAGCAACACCATTACTCCTTGAACCATCCTGCAAATTTCTTTTTCAAATATTGTTTCTACCCTTGTATTGTTTTTTACTTCATTAAACCTCAAGGCAGTTGTATTACTACCTATGGACACAACCAAACTATCCCACGAGTTTGGTAAAGAGAACAGTAAATTGATACACTTATCTTCATCTAAAATTTTAATCTCAACATATACTAACTGACTTACCATAGTATTGAAGGCGTTCAAATGCTCTACCACCGAGTCTCCATCTCTCATCCTCAGGTTATACAGCTTCTTTCTTATGAATAGTTTATTTACTAGGGACTTAGACTTATACAAATTCCCCAATTTATCCCATAAATCTTTGTGTGTAGCTTCCACTGACACATTCAATAATATTGAATCTTAGAGACACGATCGGATTGTGCTCTTCGTCTTCCGATCCATCGTTTTCTAGTCATCTGTTGAATTTCTTGTAGGTGCAATACCTGGATCCACCATGATCCACTGATCTCTTTCCACCAACAGATCTTCCATCTTGAGCTTCCACGGCTCAAAAATTTTCCCATTAAACTTCTTGATCTCCATTTTTGAACTAATCGCCATTTCTTTTCACCTGAAAAATCAATACCACAGATCTCCCACTGTAACAAGGCTTATCACAATCCCGAGCCAAACCCTTGAAACCAAAGGCATCCCCCTGAAGCCAACAAAGCTCTAATACCAAATGTAGATTTTAACATTGTACAATATTTTACTACAAACAGATTTTCAATAAAAGAACAAATAAGATACAATGGAAAATACACACATTACACAGAGATTTTTCCCCTGGAAACCCAAACCAGGAAAACCAACATACTCTATATTCATTCATAGTGATACATTGTTTACAATACACTATACATATAGGAGCCAGAAGCATCCAAAACCCTAACTTGATGACCTGGATTAGTCAAAAACCTTAATTCCTTAACCAGAAATAGAAAACCATCGGCAAAAATCATGTACCGAAAAACCGTCCAACAATGGACACAAAAATTGAGGTGACACAAAAACGAGGAAAAAGTGTGATAGGTTTCTCGAGGAAAAAACACTTTTCTCGATGGCATTGCCCCCGATCCCCTGCAACCCCCGAAGGGATGGCCTAGTGGACTGCCCTCAAACCCCTTGTGTGCTCGGCACAACGTAGCAGACACTAGAGCTAGTCGTGCAAAGAATATAACACATACCCAACAGAGATTTACCCCCTATCATACCACAAGATGTGTATAAACTATGGTGGAACTATCTTTTCCATTCCTTTATTAAAATACACTTAACATATATTCTATTTTTTGCACATGATGACCATGTCAATATTACCCTCATAGATAGTGATCTAATAGATTGGGCAAAGAAAAAAGGATATGCTTATGCACATATTGGTGCTATCAAAATTGATTTAAACCCCTTACTTAGAGCTTGTCTTCTTGTTTCTTCTTTAGTTTATGTTGTTGATATTAAGCATAATAAGTTCTCCGATGCATTTTTCAGTGGTTTCTTTGTTCCACTTTCATATGGCCCAACATTTGCAACTGTATACCCCAAATATTGTGTTTCCTTATCTGATCCATATATCTATGATTTTCTCAAAGCTTATATTTTTCCCTTTGGTTTTGTAATGACTGTGAACTCTTGAATCTTACAACTCAAGTTGATCCGAAATCGGATCCAGAAGCCTGACAGGGCTTGAAAAATGCTCAAAAATGAAAGTGCTCGGAATCTGACAAAACCAACACCATTACGTATGTCTCGTCTTCCTGATTCTGGTGGTATATTTACTTTGTCAAACGGAGTCTGTATGGAGAAGATATCGCATTCTGTCCGAAAAGTCAAACAGGCAAAAAAAATTGTTGACTGTGCAGTCCGTACAGTTCATATGGACGTTGATGTGGCATGTCCGTACAGATGACACGTGGCAGGTTCATACAAGTGACACGTGGCAGCCTTGGTTAGTGACACGTGGCAGGCAATTTTGGACATTTCGGCGTACGGATGGACCTATTCGGAGGTGACATGTGTCACCACTGGAAGGGTGACACGTGGCACGGATGACGTCAGCATCTGACGTGGCAATTGTACGATGATGTGACACGGATGACGTGGATAGAATGATGTGGCAGGTGATAGAGCATACGGCAGCGACGCGTGTTAGATGACTTGGATGAATCAGCAAGCGACACGTGTCGGTTTGTGGTTGGTTGGTTGGGTGCCACGTGGCCCAGTCAAGGGCTGCCACGTGGCACCCCGTAATTGGCTGTCGATTTTTGGTGTAAAAATAATGGTTTGGACCGGATTCGAACCGGTGACCTCCCCCACCACTTAGCGCCTTCACAACGACCCTCCGACCTATGGACCACTGTATGTTACTTGTAATGTATACGGGTTTAATTTTATTTAAAATCAACGTATGTAATATTCGGTGGGGGGGTCGGGCTGGGGCTTAGCCCCGACCCCCGGTTCTATGCATTATATGTGACCTATGGTAACAACGGCGCGCGCGGGGTTTACATAGCATGTGGTCCTATGTATTTTCCATGCGACCAGGAGCCGAGTGCAGAGGGGGCCAGGGCATAGCCCAAGGGCTAGCGCTTGGCCCTATGAAGCCCATGTGACCGTTCAAAGGGAGCGCGCGCCCGGACGAAGGGGGATAAGCCCAAAATTTAACCATATTATAGTTAAAAGTGGTTTTTTTAACTGATTTTGGGTTTTAATTATTGTTTAGCCCATTTTTAATGTAATTAATCCATTTTTGGGAGTTATTGGGTAGTTTTGGAGCCTAACTTCTTGGAGGAAGTTGGAGATGAGTAACTACCTTCCCAGCTATATAACCAAGGACTGTTTGAGGTCATGGGGACATCTTTGAGGGCATTCAGAGCAGAATTATGCTGAGGAGAAGCCAATCCAAATCCATTTTGAGGTAGAGAAGCTTTTGAGGAGGAGACGTTGTCGAATCATTTCTGGGAGCTCCGGACGTCCGTTTTGCGTGCCGTTTTCTTTGCATGGTTTTAGAGATCTGGAAGAACATGACCAGATCAGTCTTGTAGCCATTTGGCATTGCAGCGATGTACTTTTGAGCTTTTGAACAGAAATAAAGAATCCTCCCCCACAGAGAAAAGGCTCGGAGACGTAGGCAAAGTTGTGCCGAACTCCGTTATCAATCTGCGTGTTATGGTTTGTTGTTTATTCTTTCATTTTAGATCTGAAAATGTATATATGGCTATCGTAATTCCTCTTATTTCCTCATTCTTCACTAAGTTTTCTTGAATGGTTAATTAACGCATGCAAAATTAAAACTCAACCATAAGTCATTAAAAAATCATGACGGATCCAGTGGTATCAGAGCTAGTTGACGTTTGGATTTGAGTTTTGCATATTAACCAGGGAAGAGCTCATCTCAAGGAAGAAAATGGCATCTACAGGAGAACTTTCTCAAAATGAGAAGGAGTTCAGAGATTCGGTGTTTTCCATGGTTGAGATGGTGAAGGTGTTGTATGAAGACTACTTGGAACGAAAGAGCACGGTTCAAGTGAAAGCTTCAAAGAACAACAAAGGAAAAGAAGGATTGAAGGAAGTGCCTTCTACATCTGTTTCAGAAAACATATCTGAGGTATGCAGTGAAGGTTCCTCATCAAATTTTCCTCATTCTCATCAAGTTGGTTTTGGTGCATTCGAAAAACATACAAAAGGTGTAGGTTTGAGAATACTAACCAAGATGGGTTATGAAGAAGGAAAGGGCCTTGGATGTAGAGGTCAAGGCATTGTAAATCCTATTGAGGTTGAGGAAAGGCCTCGATACTTAGGATTGGGATATGGCAAAGGGGACCTTGGAGAGTCTTCCAAGATAGGTTCCAAAACTTCGGAAGCAAGTAATGCTTCAAATGGCCAACTTAAGACATTGCAAGAACACTTCACAAAAGGAAATGGTGCATCACTTCAGGGTTGTGGTAGTGAATGCAGGTTGTCTCCAAAGAAAAGTGAAGATCAGCATGGAAGGTATAATGGTCATGTTTTTATTAATTCTCCTTTTGATTATAACAAGCATAATCAAGTAAACCGGAACTTGTGGAATCTGTATCCATGTACTTATTGTCATTCACCTAAGCATTGTGTTGCCAAGTGTTGGAAGAGACAAACT
>JASDQU010736195.1:438440-458591 GCA_032191745.1 Picea mariana
AGAACAACAAAGGAAAAGAAGGATTGAAGGAAGTGCCTTCTACATCTGTTTCAGAAAACATATCTGAGGTATGCAGTGAAGGTTCCTCATCAAATTTTCCTCATTCTCATCAAGTTGGTTTTGGTGCATTCGAAAAACATACAAAAGGTGTAGGTTTGAGAATACTAACCAAGATAGGTTATGAAGAAGGAAAGGGCCTTGGATGTAGAGGTCAAGGAATTGTAAATCCTATTGAGGTTGAGGAAAGTCCTCGATACTTAGGATTGGGATATGGCGAAGGGGACCTTGGAGAGTCTTCCAAGATAGGTTCCAAAACTTCAGAAGCAAGTAATGCTTCAAATGGCCAACTTAAGACATTGCAAGAACACTTCATAAAAGGAAATGGCGCATCACTTCAGGGTTGTGGTAGTGAATGCAAGTCGTCTCCACAGAAAAGTGAAGATCAACATGGAAGGTATAATGGTCATGTTTTTATTAATTCTCCTTTTGATTATAACAAGCATAATCAAGTAAACCAAAACTTGTGGAATCTTTATTCATGTACTTATTGTCATTCACCTAAGCATTGTGTTGCCAAGTGTTGGAAGAGACAAACTTTGTACAGGAAACCTATGTCGACCAGGAAGGAAACACGACATAAAGGTTCAAGTCCACAATGGAAGAAAGAGAAGGGTAAACAGGTCTGGATGCCAAAAACTCATTGCACGTTTTGCAACAAGAGTGGACATCAAAAGGCTAGTTGTTGGAAGCTTAATCCAGAGCTTCGTCCAAGGAAGGACAAAAGGATTTTGCATGTACTCACGAAGGAGGAAGGATTACCAGCGAAGCAAGAGGAACATCGTGAAGGAAAGAAACCAGTCACTTGGTTCTGCCAGAAGTGGATGTCTCATCTTCATTGTATTTTGCTTCCACTAGTGTAATCATTTTAGTTCAAGGACAAAGAGCAAGCCGAATGGCCTATCCCGAGCTTTTTGAGTGGCCAGTAACCTTTTGGGGACCAAAAGGTCTTATTGTGGGGAGGTGTGATCCAAAATCGGATCCAAAAGCCTGACAGGGCTTGAAAAATGCTCAAAAATGAAAGTGCTCATAATCCGACAAAACCAACACCATTGCATCTGTCTCGTCTTCCTATTTCCGGTGGTATATTTACTTTGTCAAACGGAGTCCGTATGGATAATATATCGCATTTTGTTCGAAAAGTCAAACAGGCAAAAAAAATTGCTGACTGTGCAGTCCGTACAGTCCGTACGGACGCTGACGTGGCATGTTCGTACAGATGACACATGGCAGGTCCATACAAGCGACACATGGCAATCTTGGGTAGTGACACATGGCAGGAAAATTTGGACATTTCGGCATACGGATGGACCTATCTGGAGGTGACACGTGTCACCACTGGAAGGGTGACATGTGGCACGAATGACGTGGCATGTGACAGAGGTACGACAGGGATGGCGTGGCAAGGTGACGTGGCATGACATGGCAGTCATCTATTGGCAGGTTCTGAGTGAATTGTTTGCTAACACATTTCATTTATTTGGAAAGTGATTAGGTGCCACGTGGCCCAATCACGGGCTGCCACATGGCACCCCGGTATTGGTCTATTTGGTTTTTGGTTTGTTAATCAAAAGTTTTTATAGTTGACCAGATTCGAATCGGTGACCTCCCCCTTTACGAAATCCTTATCAAAGTTCGACTAACCAATGCGCCATGCTATGTTTCTTGACAGTCATATGATACGAAATGTATTTAAGTTTGATCATGTGTATGTTGGCGCAGGGGTCGGGCTGGGGCTTAGCACCGGCCCGTGGTTTTACATTACCATATAACCATCGCATATGACCACAAGAGCGGAGCTATGGCACAGGGTTTGTTTCAATGTATAGCCCATGGCCATATGTTCCGGTGCCATATGACCATAGTCGGAGCTGAATGCAAAGGGGCGCGGTTACAACCGTTAGCCCATGGCCCTATTGTAACATACCATGACTAGGAGCACGCGGGTGAGGGACCAGCGCTTAGCCTTTGGGCTAGCGCTTGGCCCTATTAAGCCATGTGACCATACAGAAGGTGTGCGCACCCAACAAAAGGGGGCTAGGCCCGAATTTCAACTATATTATAGTTAGAAAGTGGGTTTTTAACTGAATTTTTGGTTTTTTTTAATTGTAATTAAGCCTATTGTTAATGGTTTTGGGGAGTTATTGGGTAGTTTTGGAGCCTAACTTCTTAGAGGAAGTTGGAGATGAGAAACTACCTTCCCAGCTATATAACCCAGGCCTGTTTGAGGTCATGGGGACAAATTTGGGGGCATTCAGAGAAAATTTATGCTGAGGAGAAGCCAAGCAAAAGCCATTTTGAGGCAGAGAAGCTTTTAAGGAGGAGACGCTATCGGATCATTTCTGGGAGCTCTGGACGTCCGTTTTGCGTGCCATTTTCTTTGCATGGATCAAGTAAACCAGAACTTGTGGAATCTTTATCCATGTACTTATTGTCATTCACCTAAGCATTGTGTTGCCAAGTGTTGGAAGAGACAAACTTTGTACAGGAAACCTATGTCGACCAGGAAGGAAACACGACATAAAGGCTCAAGTCCACAATGGAAGAAAGAGAAGGGTAAATAGGTCTGGATGCCAAAAACTCATTGCATGTTTTGCAACAAGAGTGGACATCAAAAGGCTAGTTGTTGGAAGCTTAATCCGGAGCTTCATCCAAGGAAGGAAAAAAGGATTTTTCATTTTCTCACAAAGGAGGAAGGATTACCAACGAAGCAAGAGGAACATCGTGAAGGAAAGAAACCAGTCACTTGGTTCTGCCAGAAGTGGATGTCTCAACTTCATTGTATTTTGCTTCCACTAATGTAATCATTTTAGTTCAGAGACAAAGAGCAAGGCGGATGGCCTATCCCGAACTTGTTGAGTGGTCAGTAACCTTTTGGGGACCAAAAGGTCTTATTGTGGGGAGGTGTGATTTGAAATCGGATCCAGAAGCCTGACAGGGCTTGAAAAATGCTCAAAAATGAAAGTGCTCAGAATCCAACGAAACCAACACCATTACGTCTGTCTCGTCTTCTTGATTCTGATGGTATATTTACTTTGTCAAATGGAGTCCGTATGGAGAAGATATCGCATTCTATTCAAAAAGTCAAATAGGCAAAAACAATTGTTGATTGTGCAGTCCGTACGGATGATGACATGGCATGTTCGTACAGACGACACGTGGTAGGTCCTTACAGGTGACATGTGGCAGCCTCGGGTAGTGACATGTGGCAGGTAGATTTGGACATTTCAGCGTACGGATGGACCTATTCGGAGGTGACACGTGTCACCACTAGAAGGGTGACACGTGGCACGGATGATGTGGCAGGTGACAGAGGTACGACAGGGATGGCGTGGCAAGGTGATGTGGCATGACGTGGCAGTAATCTATTGGCAGGTTCTGAGTGAATCGTTTGCTGACACGTGGTGTTTATTTGGCAAGTGATTGGGTGCCACGTGGCCCAATCACGGGCTGCCACGTGGCACCCCGGTATTGGTCTATTTGGTTTTTGGTTTGTTAATCAAAAGTTTTTGTAGTCAATCGGATTCGAACCAGTGACCTCCCTCTTTACCAAAGCCTTATCAAAGTCTGACTAACCAATGCGCCATGCTATGTTTCTTGACAGTCATATGATACGAAATGTATTTAAGTTTGATCATGTGTATGTTGGCGCAGGGGTTGGGCCGGGGCTTAGCCCCGACCCGTGGTTTTACATTACCATATAGCCATCGCATATGACCACAAGCGCGGAGCTATGGGGCGGGGTTTGTTTCAATGTATAGCCCATGGCCATATGTTCCGGTGCCATATGACCATAGTCGGAGTTGAATGCAAAGGGGCGCAGTTACAACCGTTAGCTCGTGGCCCTATTGTAACATACCATGACCAGGAGCGTGCAGGCTAGGGGCCAGCGCTTAGCCTTTGGGCTAGCGCTTGGCCCTATTAAGCCATGTGACCATACAGAAGGTGCGCGCGCCCAACAAAAGGGGGATAGGCCCGAATTTCAACTATATTATAGTTAGAAAGTGGGATTTTAACTGAATTTTGGGTTTTTTTAATTGTAATTAAGCCTATTGTTAATGGTTTTGGGGAGTTATTGGGTAGTTTTGGAGCCTAACTCCTTGGAGGAAGTTGGAGATGAGAAACTACCTTCCCAGCTATATAACCCAGGCCTGTTTGAGGTCATGGGGACAACTTTGGGGGCATTCAGAGCAAATTTATGCTGAGGAGAAGCCAAGCCAAAGCCATTTTGAGGCAGAGAAGCTTTTGAGGAGGAGACGCTATCGGATCATTTCTGGGAGCTCTGGACGTCCGTTTTGCGTGCCATTTTCTTTGCATGGTTCTAGAGATCTGGAAGAACATGACCAGATCAGTCTTGTAGCCATTTGGCATTGCAGCGATGTACTTTTGAGCTTTTGAACAGAAATAAAGAAGCCTCCCCCACAGAGAAAAGGCCCAGAGACGTAGGCAAAGTTGTGCCAAACTCCGTTATCAATCTACGTGTTATGGTTTGTTGTCTATTATTTCATTTCAGATCTACATATATGTATATGGCTGTCATAATTCCTCTTCTTTCCTCATTCTTTCACTAAGTTTTCTCGAATGGTTAATTAACACATGCAAATTAAAACTCAACCATAAGTCATTAAAAGATCCGATGGATCATTCACAAAGGACGAGATCTTTGTGTGAGCCAACAGTGTCGATTGTCATATGGCATCCAACCCTTCAAGGATGAGGTATTATGTGATGTTTCCCCACTGGATGTTTGTGATGTTCTCTTGGGCTAACCATATATGTGGAAGCACCATGTTGTTTATGAGTCTCGACCCCGCAATGCCATTGTTTCTCTGGGGGGTCATCTCTACAGAATACCAGAGGTAGTTCCAACTACTATTCCACCTAAGAAGTGCTGCAAGGTAGTATCTCATACTGCAAAATATAGCTTCTTCACAATTTGTTCAAAAGGAGAACAGAAGGACACTGTAACCACTACAGCCTCACCCCAAGCACCTTCTATCAAACAGAAGCAAGTTGACAAGGTTGCAACAAAGCGCAAATATTACTTCTGCACATCGTCCTCTCATGTAGCCTCACTTGTTGAACGACCTCAGCCTCAACAGGTTCGTGACAAACTTCCACAAACTGAGCAGTGCGACATCTCTAGCAAGGCAAGCAGCTCACCAAGATGCAGATTCAGCAAATGCTTTTCCTTCTCCCCCGGGAACTCAAATGGAGACCATTGCTTCCTAAGGAGGGAGGATTGATCCAGGTGGATATTGGTGTCCACCCACCTTTTTCGACTGGCTCAAAACAGTTTTCTGGCAATTTTGGCAATTTACTATTTTTAGTAGTTTTTAACTTCCAGGGCCATTTTGAGGGCCCAAATGAAGGTTTTTCAAGATAGAGGTTCTCAATGATAGCCAAAGGCATGATTGAGCCCCCAAAATGAATCTCCTCAACAATACCTTTCCAGCGAGCTATCACACGCCTAAAACGAAGATCGTATGCAAAAGTTACGACCCGGGAAGTTGATGTACTCACTTACCCAAACGGGGCCCACATGAATTTTGGCACTTCATCTCCTAGTGTTAGGTTTTTGGATGTCTAGGGTTTTTGACATTCCTGTTTATTGTAAAAATGCCTTCAGAGCCTCATTGTAACCATCTTCTTGCGAATGCGAGTAGCCGTCGCATCTTTTCTCAGAGATAAGCTACCACCATTCTAGTGAGTCTTTCACTCTGTATTTTTACAGTCTCTGTACATTTCTTTCATTAATAGAAATCATGTATTACTGTATACCTATGTTTATGGTTGAATCTCTGATACATTTATGTTATCTTATTGAATATCTGCGATATCTCTATGCATTTCTTTATTATATCTCTGCTCACATTTCGTGCCGAAAATAATCCGGATTGCTCACGTATATCATGTGTTCCTATTATGTTCTCTTAATTGGTGGGGTTGTTTCCCACATATATCATGTGTTCTTATTATGCTTGTTTATCTATTTGAACAAAATGTTTCTTTGTCTATATTTCAAGAATGATATGAAATTAGATACAAAAATCTATTATTAATTAGTTGAGTTGAGATTGAATCAATCAAGTTTAAGGATTTATTTAAGTTGGTTATATCTTTCACCCAACATCTACGAAAAAGGTTCTTTTTATGTGAAGATCAAAGATAATTGAAGTGCAACTATGGATGGAGCTAACAACATGACAATATGTGAATGATTGATCTAAAGAGAGAAGGTCTAATCCAATGAAGAGGAATCTCCAACTATAGTGGCGTATAATAGGTGGAGGGTGATGAAGATACTAGATCAAAGAAAGCCCAATAATGTGAGAGGTAGAAGGATATTGCTAGAATGCAAGAGTTTTAGTAATATGAATTAATTTGGTTATGAATGAGAAACAAAAAAAAACACTTAACAAAGCTTTGGGATTTCTAAAATGTCATTGTTTAGTCATTGTTACCATTAGAAGGGTGTTTCCTTTGAAATAATCAATGCCATGTTTTCACCTTTCATCCAATGAGGAACAACATAGTACCAAAAGTAATATGATGGAAAATAGTCCTTTTTATTAAAAGAATGTGCAAAGTATGATCCACATCATTGATATCAATTATGTAGATTAAATAGTGTAGTGGTTTAGAACATGTGCTAGGAACATTCATAGTATATGAAATATTAACTAAGTAAATTCCTCAAAGATAATCATGTAATATCTTTGGGATTTTTTTGGACCCAAGGGAGGTTCCCTGACTATTTGGATGCCATAAGAGTGCACTTATTTGGATAGAGGTCCAACTAGGAAGGGAGTAACCCAAATGGTTTAGCCAAAAAATATACCAAAGGAGAACATGTGACAGAGTAAGGAAAAGACCAAAGTCTACCCTAAGGGATCTTGCCATGGTACTATGCATCAAAAGGGAGACCAATCGCACATGAAAACCATAATACATGTGGTATTTGCTAAGAAACCAAGATTATATCGTGTGCATTCATATTGTTGGAGGGGTGGGTGGGTGAGTAAAAATAGTTAAAGGTTATTTGAATATATTGGAAGGTATTAAGTAAGTGAAGTGATTTAAATATTAAACTAGGGAATACATATTTTAGAGGTTCAACTAACCAAAAATTTTAGGTGAGGAGGCCACGATGGTTAGCAATGCAACAAGATCTATTTTTGTTAGTTTTTTTTTTTTGGAAGTAAAGCCTCTCACATAGGAGTAGGTTATATATATATAGTTTGTGTACCTTATATAAAGTTTCAATGAACCATGAAATTATATAAAAGAGTAATGAAAATGACAACATATTTTATAATAGAGGGATTTAAAGATGAAATGTTCTTCTAGTTCCCAAGAATTCATTTGATGATCCTAACCCAAAACTCAAGTAACATATCATAAACAACATTTTTAAAAATAGATGTTGGATACATACAAAAAATATACCAATATATTAAGATTAGAAATAGTAATAGGTATACAAATGTTATGAAAAGAATAATATTTACAATATTTAGTGAAAATAGAAAAATTATATTTTTTAAAAAGATATATTTGAAAGATGTATAAATAATAAAATTTTATAAAGTAAAAATAAAATTTAGATATTCTTTAATAGCTCTCAAATGCATATGCTATGCTAGAACCCCATATTAAAGTAAAGTAACTTAAAATGAGTAACTTCAACATGAACCATCAAAAGATGGATTAAAGGACCATAATATCAACATAAAGAAGGCCAAGAAGGCCGTGTATCGTTAGCATCCCATGAAAACTCCATAGAACAATATCCATGTGGATATGTGTATGGTGAGTACAAAATGAAAAATGATGACTTATGTTAATATTATTGTATCATGTGGATATGTGTATGGTGAGTATAAAATGAAAAATGATGACTTATGTTAACATTATTGCATCAATGGACAATAGTTTAATTATCACAACCAATGTAATTGAAACCACTCAATTTTTTAATAGTTCAATTATCATTTAAGTTGTTTGTTGTGTATGATATATACTTACAGATTGTCTACTAACGATGAAGTTTGAATTTGATTTACAAGATAGATACCATGAGGTATTATGATTGTCTTTCTTAATGATTTGTTCATGTAAGGTTTTAAGGAATTAAATTTACTTTCTCTTTTAAGTATGCATTGTTGATTTAAATTCTCTTAAAGAATTAAAGAATTACATCCATTGTCACTTTAAAAGTGTGTATTATAGATTTTGTTAATTAAGTTTAGTTGGAATGGTTGAAAATAATAATTACTATCTTCCCCACTAAGATTCAATTTTCTGAAGTGACGTCAACTCTTAAAAAATATATTATTATATTAGCTTTAAACCATATTATTGATAAAAAATGAAATGTTAAACTCTTAACAAATATATTATTATATTGATTTTAAACCATATTGTTGATACACAGTGAAGAGGAACATGAAAGAAAATGTAAAACTGCTCCATCAAAGTTGGGGTGGAGCCGACCTTAGTGATCCAATGGAAACGCTCTTACGATTATTATTAATAAGTAACAAGCATAAAAGCCACGATGTGGCTAGTACCTGCCACGTTTTAATAAATATATGCCACAGTAAAAGTTAGAGGTGAAATACTGAATTCAAGTTTTGTGAAAAATGTTATCATATATTCCAATTGTTTGACTATGTTCGATGACTATATTAGATTTTGAATGGGCTCCTCAACAACATAGTATTTCTCAAGGAGTAATCCACTTTACCATAGAATTGAGTAGTTGGTCAGTGAAGGTTACAACAAGCATAGCAGGTTTGAAATAAATCTTTGAGTAAGCCTCCGAACATCGAAGCAAGTTTACCACGCTCTCATACACGGTTTGCTTTCCCGGATTACTTTCTCCGCTTGCATTCTGATCGCATGTTGACAGGGGTAGAAAAAATATATTAAAATATATAATTTAATGACCATATATTTTGCATGAATCAATTCGAAGTAGAAGTACCGGTTGACCTAGAGTGCCCAGAAAACAATTAAGCATAAACAAAATGATAATAAAGTATCTACTTTAATAACTATATTTGCCTACAGAGGAAATAGAAACACATTGGAAAAACCACTTGGGTTTGGAAGATAGCGACACAAGAGACATGTTGAAAACCACTTGTCATATATTTTAAAGTCATGTCCCATATGGAAGTTCAAGGTAATGCAGAGGCTAATGCCAATGCATGGAATTCCGATGCCCATATAGATGCCGACGCATATGCCAATAATGACGCTGAGGGGAATTCTTTCCTTCCGCATGAAGTTGAGTATTTTTGTAGGGGGATTCCAATGATAAAAGCATAACATCTCTTCTATTAATTACAAAATTACAACCAAGTTATAGTTATGAACCATTTGTAGTGGTGTTTCTAAACATTCATTTGCAATGCCAAAAATAACCCTCAATGTCCTTCGCTGAAGCCGGGCTTCAGAAGCAGACCAGAATGGAAGAGACCAAGAAAATATTGATGAAATGACATTTGAAAGATGTTTCTTTCAGACACAGAGAAAGACTTATGCTCTACGCCACTTAATGACCAGAATGGAAGAGACCAAGACAATATTGATGAAATGACATTTGAAAGATGTTTCTTTTAGACACAGAGAAAGACTTATGCTCTACGTCACTTAATGTTGCAGGTTTGGAAGAGGAATGTATTGTAGTTGGACTTTCAATTGAATTTTAATATGAACACTCCAATTAACAACAGAAATGATTGACAATGCTTCATCATCCTTAAATTGTGAGGGCACTATTAACAACAGAAAGGATTGGCAATGCTTCAACATTCTTAAATTGTGAGGGCACTAGGCAAGAAAGGTAAGAGTTCATTTTGTCTTTACAAGAAAGGTAACAATTTTGATACTTTAGTCATCATTTAATTGCTCTATTAACTATTACAGTAAAATGAGAATGAAGCTAATATGTTTTATTGGAGCATTCACCCTAATTTCAATTTTAATTGTGAAAGCTTTTGAAAATTACAGGATTTTTTTTTTTCTTTCTGATAATGGGGTTTTTTCAAATATAGTAAAATAAATTTTTTATAAAGTTATAAGCCTCAAGCTATTTACCATTCAATGAGTACTACTACTAGTATAGGTGTGGGTCATTCCATTACCTCTAGCTCTAGCTCTACTAGTATGGGTGTGGGTCGTTCCATTACCCCTCGCTCTAGCTCTACTAGTATAGGTGTGGGGTGTGGGTCGTTCCATTACCCCTAGCTCTAGCTCTTCTATTAGACTCTGCACTTGTTATTAACTAATAGGTTTGTAAGCTGAACACATGTGTTATTGCATTTGTTTTAGTTAGCTAGTCTTTTTTTCCTTATCATGAAAATATTTCATAAGTCAACCTTCTTTTACATCCCCTCAACCCTAATCAACTATTTTCCTTTTTTTGGTTGGAAACTTTTAAAACCAACTCTTTTCTTTTGTTTGGCTTGGAAACTCATTAGAAGGAAAATTGGAAAATATCCTTCAAATCTGATTGAAAATGAAGATGAGTTTCAGAAGAATATTTGAAGGATCTTAGAGTGCTTCCTACAACATTCACCTAAAAGAAAAATTACAAGTTTTTTTAAACTAATTTAGTATATAGAAAAATAAAACTTCAACTTCAACTCCACGTATTAATTGAAAAAGGAAACGGAAAACTGCATAACTAAACTAAAACTTTAAAAAAAAAATTCCAAAAAAAAAAATCCAATTTTATTTTACTGCAAAGCTAATTTTACTCTTTTATTTTTCTCTAGAGCAAAGTGGTTGGATGGAAAGAAATCCAAGCTACTTGATGGAAAGAAATCCAAGCTATGTAGAAGATCCCTACAACTTCTTCACAAGTAAACTCTCTAATCCCTTTATAATTCACTATGCAATGACTCCATTTTTTTTCCCTAGCCAAATCTGGGTACTTGCATTGCATTTCATTATTAGATATTCATAATGGTTTTCCTTCTTAGCATGTTACAGATTGAATGGTGGCTTCCACTCTTTATTACTTGATTTAGATATAAATATTGGTCCCATTTCATTGGTTAGAGAAACCTTGCTAAGTTTGTCCGGTGTTATGAAAATCAATACAATACAAAAGGACTTGATTTACATATAAATATTGGTCCCATTTCATTAGTTAGAGAAATCTTGCGGGTGTTATGAAAATCAATACAATACAAAGATTAGTCTTGGGTTGTGATAGTTACAATACAAAAATCAATACAACACAAAGGTTAGTCTTGGGTTGTGATAGTGACAATACAATACAAAGGTTAGTCTTGGGTTGTGAATGCTAATGGAGATACATACTTGGACATATATTGGTGGATATTGGTCCCATTTCATTAGTTAGAGAAATCTTGCTAAGTTTGTCGGGTGTTATGAAAATCAATACAACATAAAGGTTAGTCTTGGGTTGTGAATGCTAATGGAGATATATATTTGGACATATATTGGTGGATATTGGTCCCATTTCATTAGTTAGAGAAATCTTGCTAAGTTTGTTGGGTGTTATGAAAATCAATACAACACAAAGGTTAATCTTGGGTTGTGATAATTACAATACAAAAATCAATACAACACAAAGGTTAGTCTTGGGTTGTGATAGTTACAATACAATACAAAGGTTAGTCTTGGGTTGTGAATGTTAATGGAGATACATACTTGGACATATATTGACGGATATTGGTCCCATTTCATTAGTTAGAGAAATCTTGCTAAGTTTGTCCGATGTTATGAAAATCAATACAACACAAAGATTAATCTTGGGTTGTGATAGTTACAATACAAAAATTAGTATTGGGTTGTGAATGCTAATGGAGAGACATACTTGGACATATATTGGTGGAGTAGCATTACTGTGACTGCTATATATTTTAAAACATATTAAACTATTATCACAAACAAAGGTGAGTGATAGCTTCGTTCACTTTATTCATCCACGCATTAACTTTATCGAGTCACACGTTTAAGTTTCGTTATGCCAAGATTTGCTACTTCCATTTTCAAAAAGAGATTAAGCGCGTGGTCGAATCCAACCAGAGAAGCTTGAATAACACAGCCCGGTGCACATTAGCTCAGCTTGTAAAAACCAGTTTGGATATCCAAGAATCCTCAAAGGCTTAAGAAAGGAATGAGGAGCTGCTACTACATACTTGATACAAACTCTGCCTAAGGTATTTCATGATCTTTTGAAGAGGTGAAGAATTTTTCTGAAACTTTGTTTCAACTTTCTCAAACTTTAATGTCTTGAAATTTAGTTTGTTCATATTATAGCTTGTTTGTTAAAAAGCCAACGAATGTTTTGAAATTTAGTTTGTTCATATATACCCTGTTTGTTAAAAAGCGATGCCTGCGACTAATTTTTGTGGTGTAAATTTTTTGAAGCCAACTCTGGAAAGTAATATCCTACAATCAATAATTATCTGGAACTCTGCAATGTAATATCTTACAATCAATAATTATCGTTCACTGAAAAAATAATGTTTCCATCTAAATCAAACCAGCGTCTTCTAATCACAAAGAGTATCACAGTTTTAATAAATTTCAGAGTAAAAAATATCATGTTTCTATAAGATGTGACTAGTGCACTAGTGCAATTACTCTCATCAAAGTTTTAATCATATCTAATTGAAACTAATAAAACAGTTAAGGCATCATAGGTATTGCAAACTATACTACATGCATAACTTTCGCTTGCTATGTAAAACTTTAGGAATTTATATTGTGAAAACCTGTTGAACCAGTTTACCAGGAATGCATATACTATTCTTTAGCTGAAATAAAGAAAAAACCCCATTAAAAAGTTTAGATTTCCCAGCATCGCTTAAAGGCGTTTATATTTAAGAAAAACAAACAATTCTCAAATTACCCGTTAGTTTATTGCTAGTTTGCGTGTGAATCCGACGTATGCTGGAGACTCCAAAAACAGTACGTTCGTCGTTGTTGCAAGCATGGAAGCTTTAGTAATTGAGCCTAAATTCATAATCTCGAGAGAGTTTGTAGTAAGGAAATATTTACTTCTGTTGTCGAAATTCAATTCAAGTACATATTATATGCATTTTTTTAATAAATAGTAGATTAAAATTTAGTAATTAAAGTTTGTATCTATACAAATTAAGTAATGAAATAATAAGAAGCATGGATTCTTTATATTTTTTAATATATAAATAATAGGCATCTAATTATATACAATTAAAGATTGGGATATAATAATAATAATAATCTATTTTTTAAGGTCACCGCTAAGTTAGCACAGTAAATTAGTGTATGAGATCTCCTTGTTTGTGGGACAAGAGACCCCCTTTCGTCCAGCGATTTGACTGGTAAAGTCTACGAAGATATACATACCCTACCCCCTCTGGATTTGAACCTGTAACCTTTTTAAGAGGTTATATTTTTTAATATATAAATAATAGATATCTAATTATATACAATTAAAGATTGAAATATATATTAATTGTATATATAAACATATATACAATTAATATATGTTTTTAGAAAAGATTGAGATATGTTTGATAAGTCATGTAAGTTTAACACCGTCCCGATTACTATAGTAACTGCTTGGGCAGGTACTAACAAAACAAGTAGATGTCAAGGAAACCGTTCTCTTTTTTCTCTCATTGCGCTGTGGATTTCTGCGTGGGTGAGAATTCCGACGTATTTCTCTGTGAAGTTAAATATTCACGTCTCTCTTCTCGCCTGTTGTTCTACCATCATCAACTCGACGCGGTCATGTCAGATCCAGAGATGAATGTTCCCACTGGCCCCTTTGGTATGAATTTCTTACTCTTAGGCACTGATTGATTCGGTTGATTCGGTCATGGCATGATTTTTTTTTACTGTTTCTGTTTCTGATTGACTGAGTGTTAATGGATTTTTTATAATACGATTCTAACTGTTACGTTTATTTGCCACTGGATTGACTTGTACATTCAATTCAGATCCATTCAACTTGAAATTAGATAATGAGGGGTAGTCACATCACAATAAACTTGAAATACATTCAAGTTGAAATTAGATAATGAGGGGTAGTAGGAAGGTTTGTTGAGAAATGGTGGAGGACTCCAAACTAATTTGATCATTGTGATTAAGTTTTTTCCAAAGAACATCAAATTGGGTATTCTCTTCAACTATATTATGCCAGAATCCCAAGGCTTTGAGAGTATTTATATTCAACATATCTTGGAGGAAGAAATATTTTTATTGATATGCATGCAAACAAGGGTATTAGATTAACAAATGGAATTTGTGATATAAATGGAGGCATTGTAAACTTAACCCCCACCATGATTTGTTTAACCACAATGGAAAACACATCCCAATCAACAAAGTGGCAGGGCCGTGCAATGTCAATATAATGAATATCTATTGCATGATTCATTTAACCATAATGGAAATCACATCTCAATCAACAAAGTGGTAGGGCCGTGCAATGTTAATATAATGAATATTTATTGTATTGGTGTCACACCCATTCATCTATGCCCATAATGGAAATCACATCTCAATCAACAAAGTGGTAGGGCCGTGCAATGTTAATATAATGAATATTTATTGTATTGGTGTCACACCCATTCATCTATGCCCATGGAAATGACACTAGTGCTTATATTTGGTATGATGATGGATATGGATGTCTGTGGGTTAATTTTTCTACAATTGGGATTTGGAATGATTTACTTTACATTGTTCTTGGGAAAGGACAAGATAATTAGGAGGATATGGTTCTATATGGTAGCTCATCTTGGTTTTAAATCATCTACCTTTGCACTATAAATATGTGTTTTATTTTTAGTCTTTGAGTATTTTTGTGACTAGTGGGAGAGCATTGTCTGGTTGGATGTTACATCTATAGTGTAATACTTGGGCTATGAATTCAAGAATGATATATAATGTAATATTTGGGCTATGAATTCAAGAATAATATGAGGAAATATACCAAACTACTAGGTGGTCATCCCATAGGAATTTTGAAAAAGGGTAAGCTCTAAGACATCTTTGTTATTATTAAAGAGGTTGTTGTATTTTTTTGCAAGTTAAGTGATGTCAAGCATGGAATATAATGTGAGAAGGAAATAAATGAATCTCATTATAATGTTATGAATTGTACCATTATAGGAAATGAGTGGAAGGATAAATTTAATAGCCTAATATAAAAAGAGAATGGTGCTAGAGACACCTATATAACTGATTTAGTTATACACATATTAGAATTAATGAATGGAAAAAGAAGTGGAACATGTAGGCACTAAGGAGGGAACATGTGATCCAAAGACGGACTTAAATTTAAATGGACACCTAAAGTTGAAGCATCCTTCCAAGAAATAAATTATCATCAATCTCATCTCTAGATGTATTGGCCCAAAAAAATGTTTTATCATTTATATGTTTTTATCTAAATACATAATGGCTTGTGATCGGTGTGGATGATTGTCTCGTTCCCAAGAATTTAATGTATCCACTGGCGGCAGGCTTACACAATGGAGTACATTTCTTTGTCGTAAGTAGGGTACTTATAGACAACATCTGATAGTGTCTCACTATGATATGCCACGGGGTGGTTGTGTTGAGTGAGAACGGCACCCACAACATAGTCTGAAGCATTTGTATCGATCTCAAAGGGATATCGCAGGTCCGGTAATGAAAGTATTGGGGATGAGCACAAACGCTTCTTCAATTCATCGAAGGCTTGTTGTTGGGACAGGCCCCACACAATTTTTTCCTTATCGCCACCCCTGGTTACTTGGCTAAAGGCCCATGCGATATGAGAGAATCCCAACACAAACCTGTGATAGAAATTGGCGAGACCCAAGAAGCTCTGAAGTTTAGTGAGTGTGGTTGGGGTTGGCTAGTCACGAATGACCTGGATCTTGGCTGGATCCACATGCACACCATGTTGATTAACGATGTAGCCTAAGTAATGGACCCTGTCCATGCCAAAGGATCATTTTTCTAAGTTTGCTTATATTTTTTGCTGCCATAGGGTGTGCAGAACCTACTGAATATGCTGCAAGTTTTCCGCCCAAGTCTTGTTGTAGATGAGGATGTCATCTAGATACACCACTACAAAATTATTGGTGAAAGGTCGTAGGATATCATCCATCATCCTCATAAAAGTTATTGGAACATTTTTCAAACCAAAGGGCATGACCAACCATTCAAAAATTCCTTATTTTGACTTGAAGGCGGTCTTCCATACATCTGCTTGTTCTATTGGGACCTGGTGGTAGCCAAAATTCAAATCAATATTACTGAACTATTTTTCCCGTGTGAGCTGATCAAGGAGGTTGCAGATTCAGGGAATCAGGTACTGATTTCGGACTGTGATTTTATTCAGGGTCCAATAATCAATACAGAGTTGCCATGTCTCGTCTTTCTTTTGCACCAACACAATTGGTATCCCACAAGATGATGAGATGGTATGGATGTTCCCTTTGTGGAGTAGTTCTTGGATATGCCTCTTGATCTCTTCGTTTTCTAACAAAGAGCAGCGGTAGACTAACCCATTGGGTAGTGATGCGCTTAGGGTCAGATCGATAGGATGCTTGACATGGCAGTGTAGAGGTACCCCGGTAGGAGAGGAGAAGATATCTTATTATTCGTCCATGACCTTATCCACTTTCTTCTGTTGTGTGGAGATATTGGTTGTGGAGGCCCTGGATGTGGCTGTGATATTTCACTCACTTTGAGAGTGAATCACAAAGAAGAAAAATTTCTCGGTCTGAGAGATGACCTTCCTGCATTGCTTGGCAGAGATCAAGAAAATAACACTAGGAGGGATTGCCTCAGGTATCCTATACAATTTCCTGTTCAAATTAATAATAACACTACGAGGTCTAGACTAATATACAACATGACATTTCCATAAATAAGGTTGGCCAAAAAAACATTACAAACTTCGAGAGGAGAAACATCACACAATACCTTGTCTTTGAAGGGATTGATGCCGTATGAAAGTTGACACTGTTGGATGATGCAGAGATCGCTTCCTTGGCGGATCCATCCAAGGGTGTAGGGTTGTGGGTGTGGAGTTGTCGACAGGGCTAGGGGCTTGGCGACCTCTGTTGAGATGAGGTTATTCTAGCTACCAATATCAATGATGAAGTGCAACAAGGTGCCTTTTCCCACATCTATGAATGGAAAAGGCGCTCACCTTCTTCTGGCTCATTTGGTTCACCATGTTGGAGCTTGGTGGTAGCAATGGTGGCACTAGGTTCTGTGTCAATGATCTGTCTTCCCCTTTCTAGTTCTGACTCAGAGTTAGAAACTGCATCTGATTCAGAGGATTTCACTCGGCCACCAACGATTTCTTTGAGCGACAATTAGTAGTGTTATGACAAGGGCTCTTATGGAAGTCGCACCACTTCTCAATATCTTTCTTTATCTTTCTGGTGTCCTTCTTTTCTTGTGGCTTGGACTGGTTGTCCTGATATTGTCCATCTTTTCTCTGTCTTTTGTTTTGTGGGTTGGGGCCACCCTTTCCTTTCTTTTGTTGTGAGGGGTTACCAGGCCCAAATTATTGTATAATTTGTTTGAGATTTTGCTCGATTTTGATAGGATGTCAGTAGGTTGTGCCCAAGGACGAGATGTCCAGAAATTCCATTTCGGTTTGGATGTATCTATATAGAGAATCACGATACTTGAGCACTAGATATCTCTCTAAATCTTTGATACCCATCTTGGTGCGCAAGGTATGGAAGATATTTGTGAACTCTGGCACTTATTGGCCTCTTTCTTGTCGCAGTGTGGTCCATTTCGTATACAAGTCCTCATAACTTCCGACAGGGTAGTATTGTTTCTTAATAGCATCCTTGAAGGATTCCTAGGTGGTCGCAACTATAAATAATGAGGGTTCTTTTGTTACCTTTTTCTCACATAAATTTTTAGACCAATCTTTGACATTGGGAGCGACTTTGAGGAGTGCAAAAGTAATATTTTCTCTATTCAAAAAGTTATGGACAAAAAAATATCCTTCTAGTAGATTCAACCACTTTTCTACAACATCTGTGTCTATATGAACTTTCAATATAGGAATATTTAAGTTGATTTGTACCTTGAAGGGGTCGGGGCCTCCACTTGAGGAAGATGTGTTGCCTGTTGGTAGTCGTCGAAGGATTTGTGTGAAAATATCCATCATCTTGTTCCTCTGTTGTGTGAGGGCTTCCTCAAGAAATATTTTGAAAGGATCTCTTGTCCCATCATCTTTATTTTCTCCTTCCATGAGAGGTCACTTGGGCATGTGAGAGATTTTGTCCTCAAGAGAAACAAGCTCGAGACCCAATTCTTTGTACCCTGGCCTCATTAGGGACATGCATTAAGATGACAAGGAGCAGACCTCTCTGATACCACTGATCCAGATTTTATGAGCATAATGAAAAGAATAAAAATTATTAAAATATGCTTCACACAGAATAACAGAGATACAGTAAAACTTGTTTTCTATTCAATAAGGAAATAAGCTGAAAATGTAAAATACAGTGGAAAACAAGCTTGCTGAAATGGTGGCGGCTTATCTCTGAGAAGAGATGTGACGGCTACGCTCATTCGCAAGAAGATGATTACAATGAGGATCTGAAGGCCTTTTTTACAATAAAAAATAATGTCAAAAACCCTAGACATCCAAAAACCTAACCCTAGGAGATGAAGCACCAAAAGTCATGTCGGCCACGTTTGGGTAAGTTAGTACATCAACTTCACGATGTCGTAACTTTTGCATATAATCTCTATTTTAGGAGCACAATATCTCGTTGGAAAGGTCTAACCGAGAAGAATGATTTTCAACTGGCCCAAGTGAGTGCCATTGGCAATCATTGGGACCCCAAATCCCCAAAAAACATCGTTTAGGGCCTCAAAACGACCCCGAAAGTTTAGAACCCAGAAAATTGTTGAAACACTGCCAAGGTGGAAAACTGTTTTTCGAGCCAGTGGAATAGGTGGGTGGCCACCGATATCCACCTGGATCAGGGCATATGATCACTTTTCAATGTTTTGTCACATTTTAAAATTACATGATTTCATCCCACAACATTGTGTATTCCTATCTTCCCCTTGTTAAGATGATATTAAACCAACTATAATTAAGTGGATGGTGAAATGATTGGTTTACTAAAATTCAAGAGTATGACTTGGAGATTACACCATTAAAATATGTTATGGAGTGAACTTATTTAGTATCATAACAGGTGTTGATGCCTTAATCTTAATAGGTTCCCATTAATCTTAAGGTCTCTACCATGCCAAAATCAGTTTGTATCTCAACATTCTTGGTATATGTATGTCCTATTTTACCTTCAAACTTTTCACTTACCATGAGGATATACTGATAAACAAGGGATGCCTCTTAAATAAAAGTATCATCGATTGTAGGAATTATTTTCAAAATAATTTTTGGTAGTGTTCTACTCATATGTTTGGACCGTGAATGAGATGGGCAAATGTGTAAGATCATGTGAATCTTTTCAAATAGTTGTAAGTTGAAGAAAACATTTACCTCTCATTTTTTAAAAGCATTAAGGGAGTTTTCACTCTCTTCTTAGTGTTGATGTTTCCAAAAAGGGTTTTTCACCATGCACATGCTACATTATGTCTATTATTATTTTTATTTAAGGGTTTTACAAGGATGGATTAAATTTTTTTCATGGTATTTCATGGAATTTATGTGAAAAAACATTCTTTGGTGATTATATATAACTAAATAAATTGGAAATTCAAGATCACATTTGATTGAGAAAAAAAACCCTTTCCACGTCACATTTTCTTAAGAAATACAATATTGTACCTTTTGGGTAAAATAACTTACCTAGTCAAAAATGTTGATGATTTAAGCTATGTGAGACATTCTCCAGCTTACAAACCTGGGATATGTAGATCATTCTAGTCATGTGATACATTCTCCATCTTACAAACCTGAGAGAAATCCCCTGAGAAGGGTGTGTGGTTCCTATTTGAGATAGAGCTGGAACGTAGAGATGACCACCACCATACAGAGAGTTGAGAAGAACTCCAGATGATTCTCCTATGTAACACAGTGAGAAAGGTGATCTGCAGAGTTGGACATGCATG
>JASDQU010736196.1:14402-30255 GCA_032191745.1 Picea mariana
GTGGCAAAGCAAACTGCAAAAGGGAACACAACATGTGGGTAATGTATTTCCATCATGGAAGAGTTTCATTTCTGCACTTAGGAAATAGTTTTATCCTTTGGGTTATAAAGAAAAAGCATTAATTGAATGACAATCTTTAAAACTAATAAAAGGACAAACAGTGCAAGAATACATCGATGGATTTCGAAAAATGGAATTAATGTTAGATATCCCTTTACAAACACAAGAAACTCTTATGAAGTATATAGGAGGTTTACCTGCGCATATTAGAAACACTGTTTTCATGTTTGGACCCAATCTAACCTTGATGAGGTTTCTGTTCAAGCTACATATATTGAAGCAGGGAAAGCAGGTGTGTCAGTGGAATTGTCGTCTTCAAGGAAAGAGGACAAGAGGAAAAGGCATGGCAAGAATGCAAATGCAGTGACAAGGAAGGAAGGAAATCCTACTTGCAAGCATTGCAAGAAAGAGGGACATGATGAGGACAAATGTTGGTAGTTGCATCCCGAGAAGAGGCCAAAGTGGTTCAAAGAAAAGAAGGGAATGCAAACAGTGGCAACGACATCAAAACCTACAGACTTGGGATTGGATTCAGGTGATGAGTCAAAGATTTCATTGGTTGGTATGACAGGTAAATTTGGTGAAGACATTGATTGTAGAAGCAAGTTGTTTCATATAAGGGTAATCATGTGACACACTAAGGTAGACACATTAATCGACAATGGATCTCAATCTAATCTAGTCTCAGAAGAATTGGTTAAGCAATTGGGGTTAACAACACAACTACATCATAATCCTTACACACTTAAATGGATAAGCAATCATCATCAAATGCACATAACAAAGCAGTGCACAATCAAATTTTCAATTTCATCTAAATATGTGGACGAAGTAACATGTGATGTAGTGTCGTTAAGAGAATGTGGAATGGTCTTAGGTAGTCCATATTTATATGATCGTAAGACAATATTCTACATGACAAAGAATCAATATCAATTCACTAAAGCAGGTCAGGATTATGTGGTTCATGCTCATCATGTTAAAGCAAATAAAACACTTCAAACAATGGAACAATTAAAGAAGGCAGTGCAAGCAAGCAACAAACGAATAATTGTTTCAGATGAAGTAATTGATCTTAAGCAAGAACAAGACATGATTGTTGAATGGAAAATCAATCATANTATCTCAAGTATATCAGCTCATTTGCAGTCGTCTTCTTGATACTGTCATTAGTAATGTTTTCTACATGGATGATAATGGCTTCAGTAAGATGTAACAGGGTTCAAATGGCTAACAATATACTGTCAGTTGTCATGATTGTGTTACAGTTGATCTTGATGAGACAGGTGCACAGGATAGAGTTCAGAGATAGCGGACAAGCCGGGTGGCCTATCCCAAGCTTTTTGACTGGTCAGTAACCTTTTGGGGACCAAAAGGTATTTTTGTGGGGAGGTGTGATCCAGAAGCCTGACAGGGCTTAAAAATGCTCAAAAATGAAAGTGCTCAGAATGCAATGAAACCAGCACCATTGCATATGTCTTATCTTCCTGATTTCGATGGTATATTTTCTTCGTCAAACGGGCTCTGTATGCGAAAGTTATCGCGTTCTGATCGGAAGCCCAAACAGGGAAAAAGTCAAAGGTCAAATGGTCAAAAATTCAATGCTGATGTCAGCATGACATCAGCATGCTGACTGTGCAGGAAATGATGTGGCACTCTCTGGCTGGTGGTGATTGGACAGGTTCGCTGACAAGGTAGACATGTGGCAGGCAACTGGACCAGTCAATAGATGACAAGTGGCATTAATCTGTCGAATGGGGAGATGCCATGTGGCCGAGTCATGGGAAGCCACGTGGCACCCATTCACCTTGTCGGCAGTGTGTGGCAATTTCCAAAAATGTTTTGTGGTCATGGGTTTTGAACCCACAACCAACCACCAAGCCTAAGCGCTTTCACATATGACCCAACACCAATGCGCCCACGTATCACTTGTTAAAACAAATGTAATTTAATTTATATAAAATTGATATATATATTATGGAGGGCAGAAAGGGACTGAGGCTAAGCCCCAGCCCACGGTTGCACGTAATGCATGTGACCAACCACCAAGAGGGCGCGGGTGCCACTACCTATTGGGCACATTTTTTTCAAGGTATGGTTCTATCCCACGCACCATGTGTCCATATGTTGGGGGGCTTATCCCTTCAAAAGCGCGCAGTTGGGATATGGCCACATGGCCTTTGATACGACCGAGAGTTAAGGACTTGAGGGCCAGCGCATGAGCACGTGGCCACATGGAGGCCCATACGATCGAGTTTAGGGGGGGCGCGCCTAGGCCTATGGGCTAATGCCCAATAATTCATATGCAGTGGGTTATTTTATAAAGTTTTTGATTTTTCAATGATTTAATGCCTGATATTATTGGATTTTCTCCATTTTTGGGAGATATTGGGCATTTTTTGAGGCCAAATTTTGGGAGAAAGTTGGGGATGGATAAACAACTTTAGATCTATAAAAAATAGGCCTATTTGAGGCCATGAGAGTCAGTCAGAGTAGATTTATGCTGAGGAGAAGCCAAGCCAAATCCATTTTTATGCAAGGAAGATTTTGAGGAGCAAATGCTGTCGGGCCATTTTTGGGAGCTCTGGACGTTCGTTTTGCGTGCCGCTTTCTTTGCAGGTTTCTAGAGATCTAGAAGAACATGAAAAGATCAATCTTGTAGTCATTTGGCATTGTAGCGATGTATTTTTGATATTTTGAACAGAAATACAGAAGCCTCCCCCACAGAGACAAAGGCCCGGAGACGTAGGCAAAGTTGTGTTGAACTCCATTATCAATCTATGTGTTATGGTTTGCTGTTTATTACTTCATTTCAGATCTACACATATGTATATGGCTGTCATAATTCCTCTTCTTTCCTCATTCTTTCACTAAGTTTATCAAATGGTTAATTAACGCGTGCAAAATTAAAACTCAACCATAGTCATTAAAAGATCCTACGGATCAACATGGAAACAAAATGAGGCTTTCCCAGATCGCAGATCAACAACCATGCTTCATTACAGGGATGCAACTTGCGCGAGCGTTAAAATTCTTGAGCAGTCCCGTAATCGAAACCATGGTATAACAAAAGAGGTATGTGGTGGAAGGTGGTGGATTGCGAGCTCAAAATCGATGTGGATCCAAACTACCTTTGATGGCCCTGCATTCACGTGCTTATATAATGTCTAATCTAAGAGCAACGCATGGCAGCCCCCTAAGCATTAAGCCTCATCCTGATCCCGATGAGAGATCAGTTAATGAAAAAGGAATGGTGGTGGAAACCTCGACTCACTCCATAAATAGAAGGCATGGAGGGTCTGGCCATGGAGATAGAACTGTCATCCCGAGGTACCACGATGGAAGATTTTTCCTGTAGGCCCATGCTTACTTGAGTTTGCATCTAACAGGAGGATACATGCACAGTCTAACAGAAGAAGGTGCAGATGAAAGGATTTGAATGGAATGGCCAGATCACACTCCTGGTAGTTATGGAATGATCTGAGAATAAGTAGATCAGTTCAATATTTTGTGAGGGTCGTCAACAGGTTGAGAAAATCTCCCTACTATGTAATTTTGATGCCAGATTTGTTCTCTCGTTATGTATATGATTTGATAATTTCACATTAATAGAAGTCAGTTCATTTCATCTTCTTATGTAAATTGTTCTAAAACACTCGGGCATGGAGGATCCAGTCGAGGGTTGTGGTTGTATTGTAATGTAGGTTTGATTATAATGCAGTAGTGACCTGTTCTAGTATTTTCCTTGTTATCTAGATTCTTCTTAGGTTGAAAGGCTTGTGCATGTAGGATCCAAACGAGTTGTTGTAGCCACATAGTAATGGATGTTTGATTATTATGTTGTTGTAATATTTTCAGTGTCTGAAACTTAGGTTCAAGAGTGCTCTTGTGCCTGAGTTTTTCTTCACCAAGTTGCTTGAAGGCCAAATGCTCATGCAAACTTGTCCACTTTTCTCACTAAGTCTTCCTTCTTCTCACCTTTAATCTTAAACCATTGAATGAATTTAATGAGGACCTCATTTCCTTATGTGTTGCTAGTCCATTTCCTGTGTTAAACTTTCTTGTACTGAGCTATGTCCATTTGACCTCCACTCATAAAACCAACATCCACCAAACATTCTGATGGGTTTTAGGCTTATCCTCTTGCAATCTGAGGGTGACTCTCAATGCTAACACATACAATGGAAAACCCAATCAAATTAGATTTGACAATGATTTTTCTACGAATCATGTGGTAACAAACTTAAATGATTCCAATGAACCCATAATGTTCAACCATTCAATCTTTGGTACCTATTATTTTGATTATGTCTTTGGGAATCATACTGTTGATATTTCGTCTTATGTGGAATCAAGCACATAATTTTAAATCCTTCATTGCACTCAGATTTTTGAGCCTAACTGTAACATAGTAGATAATACTAACACTAACCTTAATGTACAACCTAACATAGTGTCTAGGGTTAAATTATAAATGTATGCTAATCCTACGAACCCTCATAAAATAAAAAAAATTAAAACAAACACTGAGTCCAAAACTAAACCTAAAGGTGATCCTAACATGTGGAATTTAATCTTTGATGGATCCAAGTCTCTTAAAGGTGTAGGTGTTGGCTGCATATTAAAGGACCCTGATGGCAAGAAAACATTGATTGCATGTAGACTTGAGTTCCAATGCACAAATAATATTGTTGAATATGAAGCTCTTCTACAAGGGTTGAAAAAGGAAGTTAACATGAAAGCAAGGAAGTTAAAGGAATTTGTTGACTATGAAATTGTAATAATACAGGTAAGAAACACCATAAATTTCCTTTCAAGTCACCTCAAACATTACCAACAAGAGGTATGGGACTTGTTAAAAAACTTTGATTCATTTTAAACCAGTCTTGTTCTTTGTTCATTAAATTATGATGCAGATTTATTAGCTAATGTTGCATCCATATTAGTTTCATCAGAAGGGATAATGCCTACTACTTTTTCTATGGAATTATTGTACATGCCTTCAATTCCTGGCAACATAACCAATTGGAGAGTCTTTGACGATGACCAACAAATCATAAGTTTTCTACATATTGAAAACAATTTCAAAGATTATATTATAGATGAAGGTTGTTGAAGCATACTATATTTTTCTAAAAAAAAACAAAAAACTTTGGACTTTAAAATTTTCGTAAAGACAAATGCACTCTTGCATATCACCGGTGATGAAGTCTTTTGCTAAATCCAATAGTCTGAAATACTTAAAAGTCATGGAGTCACCTTTCCATTAAAAATTCAAATTGCTAGTACAGTTTTCAAAGTATCGGGTTTCGCAAACCTAACAATCCAATACGTGAAGAGTATCAAAATCCTAACATGCGAAGTCGTGAAACTGCATTAATTTCCAAACTATGATTAACCAAAACTTTAAATGTGATTAAAATTAATTAATCACATCATGATTTCAGAATTTGGGAATCATACCTCGAAGGATCGCTAGAAGTCCCGATACCCGAAACCATGAAATCCTCGCAGTTAATCGCGATTAATGAAGGAACTAAAAAAGATTAAAATTTAATTAAGTATATCACAGTTTCGCGTTTCAGGAATCCTAGCTTGGATGGATACAATGTAACACGAGATCCAAAATCCTGAAATGGATTAATGTTATAAATGATTAATTAACAGGATAAACTTGATTTATTAATACATTAAGCAATCTTATTTCCTGTTAAACTTCATGGATGATTTTAAGGGCTAAATTTCGCTCATGGGATAATTTTCCATGGTTTTTCCAAAAATGAGATTCGCTATTTTAAAAATGATTTTCCCAAATTCTATAGGATAAAATTATTTTACCTTAAAAATCGCCAAAATCTTATAAAAACTATATAAAATCCTTAGAAATTTGAATATTTTTACAAAAATATCACCAAACAATTATAGTTGACATATGAAGGATTAGTAAGACTCGCCAAGGTTTCTACATTTTCAAATAAATTTCCATCCTTAAAATCATCTCTGTTAAACTTACATTGTTTTGAAAAGCGGATAAATTTAAATTTTCTCTGATATTTTCCCAAATCACGAGGTATCGACCATTAATGACATTAATATTTGATTTAGGGAAATGATTTCAAATAAGATCTGATTTTAACGCCCAAATATTTTTATTAAAGAAATTAAACGTGTTGTCAGTGAAGGTATACACATGGTTTATGCGTTTAAGGTAAAGAAGATTTTTTAGTTCTGAATTACATTCTTGTTTTCATAGAGTTGGCTTAGAGAAATAACTAGTTTTATGCATTCTCATTCTCTGTAGCAGGTAATAGAACTCTGAAATTTGATACCATGGCTCCACAGAAAGAACCTAAAGAAACTGGAGAAAGTTCTGGCCAGAACAAAGATGTTATTTCTGATACTTTGCCCAGAAGTATAAACACAGTTAAAACCTATATGCATGTATTCAACACTCTACAATATGAAGTGGTAAACTGCCCTGATGATTCAAGCGACAATGAAAAGGATAACCTATATACCAAATATAATATTATCACTCAAGAAGAGCTGCATAAGGTAGCAACAAGCCAAGGCTTTTACCCTACACTGACATGATTGGATGGGCACTAGATCATGTGCATATCCCAACTAGAACTATATTCAACTCTCAGAAGGTAGTTGTTGGGTCATTAAGACCGAAACACATACATGTGATGTATAAATTGTCTGCAACATCAAACTTCATTTATAATGCCATTTTTCTAGTGAATTTTAATGAGTGTGATCAATATGGAAAGAGTCTTTTCAAATTGATCAAGGACTGGTGTTCATGCCCTGAAAAGTTTAGAGCTGATTCTAATGGCATATATTCAATCTCATCTCTAGAACCACAGTTCATGTATATGGCCATGATGATATGTATACTCTATGGAAAAGAGAACACAACTCATTTCTTTCTACCATTGGTACCCATTATACACATAGTGGTGGAAGGATTTTCTTTTGATTGGGCCAAGATATTGTCGGACAGTCTGGCTAGCGAAATCATAGAATATAAAACAAAGAAAGCCAAAGGGAAACCAAATTCATTCTTCATATCAGCTTATATTATGGACGCCATCTATGTCATGATGCCTTTACCACTGATGGGATGGATTTGGACTCTAGATAGTGCAGAACCAATTCATGTTTATCATTCAAAATGATGGGAAGATAAGGCGAAGGATTCTTTTTATGAAATCTCTAATTGGGTAGCGGTGTTGATGCACACTGCTATTTTTGGTCACTCACCTCCTAGAATTTTAGACGCAGTTGTGGCTAACCTAGATAAGGTGGCATATTGGTACATCGAGGAACACTTTTCTTATATCAGAGTTTTCGGTTGTTCAGTTCCCCCCTATGCTCTACCAAAATTTCTACTAGACTGATTGGTGTGCCATGAGGTCACATGACAAACTGTACTCAACGGGATTAGCAAAGAACTTAAAAAAGTGCAAAAAAAGGTATGGCCATCTTTTCCCTTACAAATTGGTGCATTTTCTTTGTTAGATTTCGGCCATTCCAGAGTGGAGGTTGTAGCCTTAGAAGAGATAAAACTGGTTAACATTAAATTCAAGAAACACGACCTGCAAAAGGTCATGGGTAATCATATGTCCAGTTGCAATATAAAAAAATATGAACATGAGTAGTCCCCTTAAGAAAAAATGTTCTGAGGGGTAAGATCTTACCAAGAAGTTCTGAGCTGAGTTCGAGCTCTACCACCTGGTGAAATTGTTGAGTTTTATAATTTCTGAAAACACCGAAGAAGTAGTATTCTAAGAGTATTACAAGGGGAAAACCCAAAGTCTCCAGCTACACAACAAATAGAAACCCAAAATCTAGAAGTCAGAGGCTCTAGCAAAACAAGAAGCCTTATAAAACTTAGAGAAATATGAGGTCTCAACATAGAAAAAAGATACTTAGGCTACAAAGGTATCAGATAACCTGACCAAAAATCAAGAAGAGACACTAATAAAGAAAGGAGACGATAGGCCACTATCACATGAGAAATCAACTACCGAAGAAGCCGGAAAAAAGTTATCCACAGAAATCGACAACCCCATTGAGGCTATCACACCACTACAGTTCACCAAAGAAAACCCTAATACAAAGGTAATATTCATAGGGGATCTCACGCCTATCCCTATTGAAAAAATACCTCCTACCAGTTTCTTTTTTAGTAAGAAAAGGAAAGATGTGGTGAATAAAGAAATACACTAGAAACAAGGTGAAATTGTCAAAAGGCACATAATATTATTGGATGGACAAAATTTGGAAGAAGAAGACTTCGCTACAGAGGTAGAAGGCTCTTTGGGAGATTTTGCAACAACTAACCTATTCTCAGTTGATAATCTGAAAGAAAGGTTGAAGCAAAGGAATAAGATGATAAGTCAGTTGCAAGATCAAATAAGGAATACAGAGAAGAATATCAGAGATGAGGTCAATAAAGGACTTGAATAGGATAGAGATATTGATAGACAATAAATCCAACTGCCCAAGTCCAGTCTTGTCCAACAAGATGAGTTGGTTAAAAAATTACAAGACAAGGTAAGTTCCACTGAGGAAATTGTTATGAATATAATAGTGTTCTAGGATCAAGCATCAGAAGTGCTAAATAAACTAGAAACAAGACAACAAAGCCTTTTGGCTAAAGTAGAGATCATCCAAAATCATTTTCAGGAAGTAAATCAATCATTAGATAATATTGGTTTCAAAGAAAGAGAGGCTACTACAGCCTGGACCACTTTTCAAAAAGAGGTCATGTCATCGGCTAGAGAAGAAGTACCTGTAACTCCCAAATTGACTGTTGCATAACAAGTCAGAGGTGATATAATATTGAAGACATGGGAGGCCAATATAGCCGAGAGTAAAAGAATGGCCAAAGAAATAAAAGAGAATTGTGAAGAGGCTTTTGACTTGCTAAATAAATAATCACTAGGCATTGGAAAGGATGATTGTTCTCAAATACTAGGACAAATCAACATTCTAAAGCATCAAATTGACATCAAAGAAATATTAAAGGAAGCTCAAATTGAAAATTCACATCTGAATAAGGTTGACATCGCTCAAATAGATAGATGGTTGGTAAAGCCAAATTTACAGTTATAGTTAATGACTTATGAAGATAAAAGGATAGAAGACAGGTTGCCACAATTACAGAAAAAGTTATATCTTTTTGAGGCAAAAGATGTGACAGAAACTTCAATACTATTAGTACAATTCCTAATTAGGTGCATCAAATGTCTCGAACAAGGTGAAGGAATTACTTCAAAGAATTAACGAAGTAACATATGCATACCTATTATGTTGGTATGAGAGAGAGATAGAAAAGAACCAAGTGAAACGGTTTAGGTTTTCATTTTGTAACCATTACCATCTAGGAATAACGATAATTCCAACCGCCTAGGGTTGACAACCTTTTGTATAAATATATTTTCAAAATACTAAAAACAGGTTGTTTCTTGTCGACTGTAATAGAGAAATCTCTCCTCTTTGAGAATTAATACAAGTGAAGATCAGAGACTTCATATTTCACCAATTTTGAGTTATGTGTTCTTCTGTTCTTTCATATTCCAACATCTTTATTCATATGTCTTTGATGAATTCCTAATCACAATTTAGTACAACTTCTACTGTGGTTATATGTTTCATTTAGTTATCTAATTGCTTACAGATTTTCCTATGTGTTTGCTATTAGCAAATACAAGACCTGTGAGTTAGTTAGATTTCTACATGTTATGCTTCATTAAAGGCTTCTCATCTATTTTCCTCTTCTGTAGCAGAGTGAGATTCTTTTGTGATTGATGCCTTTCTTTGTCTAACATCTTTATTTTTTTCTCTCATTACATTCATTATTTTTAAATTTAACTCAGACACAAAAAATGGCCTCTGAACTGTTATACCATTAATTCAATTTTAGGAACTTTTCTCATATAATTGAAAATAGAAAAAGCAAATATTAAAAACAATAGATCCTTTGACTATTTATTTTCTCCATGATTGTACCTATTGCAAGACAGCCCAATATTGAGCTTGGTCTTAAAGATCATACCAACATTTCTTTAACCTTGTTTAATACCATCTTAGAGACTGCTAATACCTGGGTTGGGATTGAATGCTCATGGGTAGTTATTGAACAAGACATAAGTGTCCGCGAACATTGGGAAGCTAGGCAAAGGCAGCTTAGGAATCAGCCATAGCTTCTTTTTCCTAAAAGTATTGATCTTCTTTTCATATTAAAAACTCTCTTTATTTTTTTATTCTTGACATTTTGTTGTGAGCCTTACGTATAAATTCAGGAACAACATTTTTTTGGTGCCGTTGCAGAGGATGGAGAAACGAAGTTATTTTTCCCTGGGAGAACGACATTGGTAAGTTTCTTTCTTTGATAGTGAAAAAAGATTGAACACATTATAAGGATTTGTTTTTCACTTGGTGACTCCACAATTGATAAACTGACATTTGGTCAAAAGAATACCAGAAAGAATCTAGACGATAAGCAAACCTCGCATGTATCTAACTCTAAAAAACTTTTGAAATCAAGGGGATACCTTAAATAGACTATTGCGTCAGCAAGTAAGGTTTATCAACCCAAATCAAATACTAAAGTTCTATTGGAACCGTTAACTTCACAAGAAGTTCCTATCCAACCCCTTTTCGATGAAACATCTTCTGATAAACTTGAAGCCGAAACCCTCAAACCAGAATTGGTTTCTTTTGAGATTAAAGTTGACAAGATTCCATCCTCTCAAAGCTCTGGGGAATATATTTATTACCCAGACTTGACTCCCATTGATTCTCCTGAGTATACATCCTACAAATATGAAGAATCCAGTCCACATTTCCTTGTTCCCATCTTTTCTAATTTTCTGACTATTGAACCTTTTTTGCTTAATTATGAAGGAGCCAAAAGGTCACTACACATTCTTGAAAAGACTTTCAATAATCCCAAAGTTTCATATCTTAAATCATCAATGGTTGTGGTCGGAGTAGGTGGTGTCGGAGGCGGTGGTGGAGGTGCAGGAGGAGGAGGAGGAGTCGGTTAAGGACCACCCCCACCTCCTAATTTTTTTTCTAAGGTAGCTTCTAGATATGATCCTCTAGTTCTCCCAGTTCCCCTCCATGACTTACCCGAAAATTATATGAAAAACTTGCCAAAGTTCACTTGAGAGGGAGATTTAACCGCGACCGAGCACATAAATTTCTTTGATCAATTTTTTGATATCCTTGGCCTTGAGAATGAGGACGTTTATTCGAGGCTTCTCGTTCAAAATTTCGAAGGTCAGGTAAGAAACTAGTTTCGAGGACTGCTAGAAGATTCCT
This sequence comes from Picea mariana, assembly GCA_032191745.1. Classification (NCBI taxonomy): domain Eukaryota; kingdom Viridiplantae; phylum Streptophyta; class Pinopsida; order Pinales; family Pinaceae; genus Picea; species Picea mariana. The sequence continues at coordinate 25,803 of JASDQU010736196.1, forward strand.
TAGGATCATATGACGAGTTATAAAATGCCTTTATTAGACAATGGGGAGAAAGAAAAGATCATATTTATTATTTAACTAAGTTTGGAGCCTTAAGAAAGAAAAATTCGGAATCAGTTCTTGAGTTTACTCAAAGATTTAATAAATTATATAATAAGATTCCAGCTAAGGTTAAGCCTTCCCAACCTGTAGTGAAAGTAACTTTTGTTGGGGCTTTTGATCCAGATTTCGCTCTATTGTTAAGAGAAAGGAGATATGTCGATCTCACTAAAATGCATGTTGATGATGTAGAAATTGAATCAAATATGATGGCATCAGGAAAGTTAAAAGATAAATTTGAAACAGGAAATAAAGAAACCAGGCGTTTCAAGGAACAAGATGGACCTTCTGGAGTTGGGAAGTCCTCAAAAGACAAGATGGACAACATGGCTAAAATAATCACGGAATTGTCAAATAAAATTTATAGAATGGAATTAGACCAATCAAGGAATGATCAGTTCCCTAGAAAGGATTTCAGAAGGAATCCTAATCCTCAAATACAACAAAGACTAATTAAGAATGAAGAACAAAAGATTCAAGCCCCCTTTAAGAATGAAAATTTTATAGGAGGAGAAGACATACAAAATTTTGAGAAGTTTGAAGAAGATATAAATCATCTTGGCGATGATTGTCAAGAAATTTATTTGATGAGACAAGATTATGAAAAATCTCTAAACGCAGAAAGTTGGTCTAATAGTGATGAGAGTATGAATATTACAAATGATTCTTCTTATCAAGGAATCGATGATAATATAATGGTCGAGCTTCAACAGAAATATAATCTAAGACCTAGAAACAAAAATATCACCACTGCCTCACTGAAGAAATTTTTTTCGAGAGGGGAAATAGACGAGGCAGCTCCAAAAGTTGTTGAAAAACAAACTGTTAAAACCAAGACTGCTGATACATAGTCTACCAAGACAAAGCCAACAGGAACACCAATTATTAATACAAGAAAAGAGGAAATTTCCATTGCAGAAACAAAAATAGTTGAAACAAAAGAAACACAAATTAATAAACTAGAAAAAGGGAGATAGAAATCCAAACCAGAGAAGTTGATAAGACAATGGGAAATTTTAGTCTAGAAAATGAAATTAATAAAATAAAAATCTGTGTACCTCTGGTTGAACTGGAAAAAAATCCTATATACAAAAATAAAATTGATAAAATGATTAATTTTTCAAATAATGAAATTCAGGCGGACATTATAAATTTAGAAGATGATACGCCTAATATAATTTTTGGTCCACATTTTGAAGGTGCCAGAGATACTATCACTCCTTCTATATTATGCTAACTATGCATGATCACATGCTCCATAATTGCCTATTGGATTCTAGAGCTTCTTACAATGTGATGCCCAAAGCTATTATGGATAGACTTGGTCTCGAAATCATTTGACCATATGGAGATTTGTATTCTTTTGATTCGAGAAAAGTTAAATGTATGGGTATGATAAAATATTTAGTTGTTAATCTTTCATAGATTCCTGTAAAAAGTGTTATGATGGATGTGGTTGTTGATGATATACCTCCAAAGTATGGCATGCTGTTATCTAGGTCTTGGGGTGCCAAACTCAGAGGATCCCTCCAACTCGACATGACATACACTACAATCCCGCTTGTATAGAGAAACAAGGTTGGCATTTACAGTAAGTGATCCGTTGAATCCAAATAACTATCATGTTTATATTGCAGATCAGGATTTAGGAAATTGTATTTTATCCATTGATTATGATTTAGAATGTATAGAAGAAAATTGTACAGAGAAAGAAAAAACAGAAAATACAAATAAAGATGTATATAGTAATGGAGTTTGGAAAATGTACTTTGATGGTGCTTCGTATTGTGAAGGAGTAGGATTTGGAGTGTTGTTTGTGGCACTCGACGATGAGTTTATTGTTCATTTTTATTACATGTTACAGTGGGAAATAGATTACACTAACAATGTATGTGAATATGAAGCCTCGGTCTTAGGATTAGAGGTTGCCAAGAAGTTGAAAATTAAGAACTTGGAAGTCTATGGTGATGTGGAACTAATTATAAAACAAATTAATCATCAGTACCAGGCTAAACACCCAAGGTTGATGTCTTACAGAAATTGTGACTGGGATCTGATCGAAAAATTTTTCTCATCAGTTAATGTTCACTACATTCCCAGAACAGAAAATCAACGGGCAGATTCATTGACCAAAGTAGCTTCAACGTTTGTGCCTCCTACAGTTTTCAAACTGAAATATCATATAGAGATGAGTCATAGACCTTCAATACCAAATAATATTCAACACTGGTAGGTTTTCGAGGATGATGAACAAATCAAGAAATTCCTAGAAATGGTGGACGACTTTCCTGAAACACATATTGACCAAGAAAATCAGAATGACCCTGCTTGGATTATGCAGGAAGGAGAGGATCCTCATGAGTTTCGATATAAGATAAAAAATCACCGCATCCTGATTTTGAAAAATAATCCAATTCCTAAAGGTTTGATTCCCTTGGAGTGATTATTTGATCATGATGATATTCCCTTAAAGTCCACTTTACAGCCTCAGCCTGAAGAGGTTGAATACTGCGATATAGGCACCAAGGAAACTTCGAGGCTAGTTAAAATATCTATATACCTTCCCCTTGAAATAAAAAGAAAATATGTTGAGATTCTCAAGCAGTACAAGGATGCTTTTGCTTTGTCCTATGATGAATTAAGGACTTATGATACTATAGTAATCGAACACAAAATTCATTTGAAGCAGGGTTTTAAGCCATTCAGGCAGAAGCTCAGATAGATTAATCCTATATTACTGCATTTTATAGAGAAATAGGTAAAGAAACTTCTAGACGCTAAAATTATTGTCCCACTCAGATACTCTGAATGGGTAGCCAACCTGGTTTCGTCCAGGAAGAAAAATGGTGAAACCAGACTGTGTGTAGACTTCATAAATTTAAATAGATCATCCCTCAAAGATAATTATCCATTACCTAAAATGGATCACGTATTGGAGAAAGTGGTTGGAGCAAATAGAATGTCTATGATTGATGGATTTTCAGGCTACAATCAAATTGCAGTCCATGAAGATGATAAAGAGAAAACCGCATTCACCACCCCATGGGGTACCTTTATGTATGATAAAATTCCTTTCGGTTTGATGAATGCAAGAGATGCTTTCCAAAGAGCTATGGATATCACCTTTTTCAGCAAAAGAGATAATTTTGTCATTATTTATCTTGACGATCTAACTGTTTTTTGTAAATCTGATGCAAAGCACCTAATACACCTCAAGAAGACATTTGAAAAATGTCAAAAAATTTGTTTGTCTTTGAATCCCAAAAAATCTCATTTTGCAATGCAAGAAGGTAAACTCTTGGGCCACATAGTATCTAGGGATGGAATTAAAATTGATCTGAAGAGAGTTGAAGCTATAGATGTTGATACTGAGAGGGGGGTGAATCAGTATCAAGTACAATTTAAAAACCTTTTTCAACTTATACTTAAACCATTCAATTATATCCAATGAGCAATGAACAATAGTATAAGAGTTACACCAATACACCACAATACACCATGCACAATATATGAGAAATAATCAATAGTTTTTGTTCAAGGGAAGTAATGACTTCCAAAGGTAGCTACAGCTTCCAAATGTAAAGAGAGGGATAAACCTCCAAGAGAAAGATACAATCCTCCAATATCAAGAGATATTTGAACTCTCTATCCTTTCCCCTTCCTTCCACCCAACAATATATGAGAGATAATAAAACTTTACATTAAATCATCACCATCAACCAATCATCACATAGAACCTAATAATGCTTTCTGAGACTTCTTCAATTTCTGCAATTATTCAATTCTTGGAGTACTCTAATCCTGTAGATAATGTTACTCAATGTATTCTCTTAAACTCCTCTAATTTTCACTCCTTGAATCCTCCCCAAAAAGAGGTTATAGAAAGAATGGTAGACTTTATTCAATTCTGGTCTGTTCAGAAGACCCAACTTGTACATCATTCCCCGCGCTCAATATTTAACATCTAATTCTGAAACTCGCACACAAGAAACTAAAGTCCGTACTCTTTCCAATGGAAGTGGTCCCACTGCATTTGGATTTTGTATGCAAAATTTATGACTATTTTACCCAGAACACCTGTTTATTGACTAGTTTCAGGACTGGTCACAAACCCTATATTCCACAGAGTGTATCTCCATAATTATAGCAAATAAAGAGCTGAAATTTTTACGAGAGGTACCTTGATATGTCTTCTCAATACCATAGTAATTTCACCATTTGAATCATTCTAGAAAAAAACATTATAGAAAAAATGGTAAGATGACCTGAAAATACCATACCTTAGAACACATCACCAAAAGACTTCATCCTCCCTTGAAATCCAGCCTTCTTTTACTTCTTCTTCCCTCTGAAATTC
>JASDQU010736196.1:44847-65342 GCA_032191745.1 Picea mariana
TCAGTATTCCAACAATCGGTATCAGAGCGGGTGCCTTCAGCATAGTCTAACAATTGAAAGGTAGATCATGAAGATGGATCAACAAGAGGGAATTTCGAACAACAAAGCACCATTGTTCAATGGAGGAGATTATACTCTATGGAAAATAAGAATGAAAAACTTCTTGTTGTCTCTTGATTTTGATGTCTGGAAATCTATTGAAGATGGTTACACTGCACCAACTACTCCACCCAAAGATAATGCAGGAAAGAAAATCTACAATAATAACTCAAGAGAAGTTAATGCAATTCTAGGAGGGTTGACACATTCTATCTGTGCAAAGGTTATGCATTGTAAATCATCCAAAGAAATTTGGGACAAGTTGGAGGTCGTATATGAAGGAGATGACAAAGTCAAGGCAGCCAAACTACATACCTATAGAACTCAGTTTGAAAATCTGAAAATGAAATAAGAAGAAAATATCGTTGAGTACTTTCATAGGGTAGATGAAGTGGCTAAATCAATCAAAGCGGCAAGAGAAGAAATTACAGATAACCTATTGTGCAAAAAAATACTAAGATCATTACCTATGAGATATGATGCATAGATTTCTACAATTGAAGATAGAACTGATCTAAGCACACTCACAGTTGATCAGCTTCATGGAATTTTTACAACATATGAAATGAGAACAGGGAATGATAAATCAACAAAAAATGAAACAACCTTCAAAGCATCTAAGACAAAGATGAGGCAGGAGCAAAAGACCAATGATAAGTCATCAGATATATATGATGTAGAAGAGGCCAACTTTATAAAGAAACTCCAGAAAGGATTTGGAAAATATAAAGGACAATTACCTTTCAAATGTTTCAACTATGGAAGAATTGGACACTTTGCTAACAAATGTCCCTATCCCAAGTAGAAGGAAAATGATGAAGAAGTTCACAACCAGAAAAACCAATAGAAGAAGAAATTTTATAAGAAAAAGAAAAACTTCTACTCCAAAGAAGACAACAACTCTTCAGACATGAGTGAAGATGAAAATTCGTAGCTTTTGTTTATGGGAATGAAAACTCAAGATGATAAACATTCAGAAGATGAATAAGAAGGGAACTTCAAAGAAGAAATCCTTAGTGTAATTGAAGAACTAGGAAAAACTAAAAAACAAAACAGGGTACTAAGAATAGAGCTTCTAGAGATTAAAGAGGCTACTAAATCAAGAGAGAGGTAACTTTCCAAAACCATTAAGGAGTCATAATAGACCATCAATTATTTGAAGTCTCAACTCCTGAAAGCTAATAAAACTGAAGAAATCATTCTACAACAACTTAATGATAAAAAACAAGTATGTGAGAAACTAGAAGTTGAGATTAAGCTACTAAAAAGTGAAATTGAGAAAGTAAAGAAGGGATCACAATTTGAAAATAGTTCAAGGATCTTGAATGAAATTATCAATAGTCAAAGGTCACCAAATAACAAGACTGGTTTGGGATACACTCAAGACTCAACTTCTGCATCACAAGGATCTGTCAAAAAACCAATTAGCTACGCAGATGCTCTGAAAAAATCATTTAGAAAAGAAGATAATGAGGAAAAGATGACACCATTGAAAATGGTTACACATAAACATAAATCAACACTCTCCACTAGAGTAAAAGATGACCGAAAGAAATTCATCAGAAGAAATACCCCTAAATATTTATTTATTAGATATTGTTCCTCTTGCAATAATTTTGGACATAAGGCAGTACACTACAAATTTTATGGAAAATACAATAATATAAATGTACAAAGAGAGAAGAACAATAAGTACAATAAAGAAAAGAGAAACTATAACTCATTTTCTCCTTTGCAAGATTTCAATAGTGAATTCCAAAAATGCAACAACTGTGGCCAAGTGTCTTGACACTTCATGTCGCGATCTCCTGAACTCCGATACAAAGATTTTCTATGCTAGCTCCTTCCTCTATATGACCATGGCCATGACCAAGCGCTTATGCATAAAGTGTTTTTCACAAATTCGCATTTCATGAATCTAGAGCTTATCTGAACTGACTCCTTCCCTTCTCGTGACCACTGGCGGTGACCATAGGCTGTGCCAAAAGGCACACAAGTTTATAAACTTCATCGAGTTTGATCGACGGTTGAAATCTCCATAGATCCGATGGTCCAAATCTTATTGCGATCTCGCATCTTGTGAGTTTCCACACCATTCTCCGTTGACTCCAAGTCAACGACTTGTCCTATGATTCGACAGTCCAGATCTGATCTTAATTCAATGGCTCAAATCATATCACAATTTCAGAGTTCTTGTTTCTTGCCTCTCCAAGTCGCGAGTCACAAAAATCCGAAATGGCATGGGATCAACGGTCCAGATCACACCTTGATCTGATGACTGCGATTAAATCGTGATTTCGCATATCGCGATTTCAGTGGTTATGTTTCTTGCCTCTCCAAGTCGCGAGTCGCGAAAATCTGAAATGGCGTGGGATCAATGGTCAAGATCACAACTTGATCTAATGGATGCGATTAAATCGCGATTTCGGGAGATGAGAGGTTGGATCATTTCTTACTTTTGACTTTCCAGTCAGTGAAATGTTGATCTATGTCCATGTGTCATGCCCGAAGATGGATGGTCCTCCTTCTTTCAATATTTTGTATGCCCATTTCTCCTTGCACTTTAATGAACGTGCAGGTTCTTCATGATCCAATGATGGTCGATCCTTGTGCTCGGATCTAACACCCGAGATCTATCCTCCATATCTATGCACTCTTCTTGTCTACATTGAGATCTGACAGTCATCAGGAATTCTGAATTGTTGATCCAATGATCACTGTTGTTTCTCCTCCCCCATTATCACTGCGCTGCTGATCATGCTGATCTTTGCCATTTCTATTATTGCCAACAATTCTCTGCACTATCTCTTCTGAGCTTATTCGAATATTCTATGCAACGTATTCTCATAATGCCCATCTATTACATACTTTTTGTACTCATGCCATCTTCATTGTTGTACTTTCCATCAATGACAAGCATTCGTTGTCTGTTAAATATTTTCCAACATATTCCCCATAATAAAAAAGAATGGAGGAAAAATAAAACAAAGTGCAATGTAGCATTATATGCGAGAAATCAAGAGTGTCAGTGGATGTTCCAAACACATGATTGGAGATCAAAGTAAATTTCTCAAGTTAAATAAGAGAGGAAAAGGAAAAGTAACTTTTGGAGATAATATTTCAGCCAAGATACTAGGAAAATGTGTTGGCTATGTGTTATATTCTTTGTAGGGTTGTTGCCACATTGCTGGGTATGTGTTATATTCTTTTCACTGCTAGCTATGGATTGTGCTACGAAGGAAGACCGAGATTGGATAGAGTGGTGGATATACATGGCTTTGTGGATGAATACTAGGTTGGAGATTTGGATCGTAGGAGATCTACAAGTGGGTATGTGTTTAACTTGTTTGGAGGAGCAATAAGTTGGATGAGAAAAAGACAAGTTGTAGTGGCACTTTCAACTACAGAAGTTGAATGCATGGCAGCCACTCATGCAAGTAAGGAAACAATATGGTTACAAAGATTTTGTTTAGGTATTGGGTTGGTACAACAAGCTATAAGGATAGAGTGTGACAGTCAGAGTGCAACTTTTCTGGCGAAGAACCCGACTTATCATTCAAAGACAAAGCATATTGATATTCAATATCACTTTGTGAGAGACATGATTGAAGAAAAGAAAGTATCATTGATGAAGGTGGACACTTTGAAGAATGTTGTATACTCATTAACAAAATATGTGATCACTGAGAAGTTCTCTTGGTGTAGAGGATCCATGGGCATTGTTTCCCTGGATTGTTGACTATGTAACCCTGTAACCCCCTGNAACAAGTGGGAGAATGTTGGGTATGTGTTATATTATTTTTATTTGCAGGGCTGCTACCACAATGTTGGGTATGTGTTATATTCTTTTCACGAGTAGTAGTGTCTGCCTTGGGAAACCTGTCACATATTTAGGTGGCTTTTCGACACATGGTTTCTTTGCCAATGGTTTTCTATTTCCGGTTAAGGAATTAGGTTTGTTGAATAATGCAGGCCATTGGGTTAGGGTTTTGGATGATGCTGGAGCCTATATGTATATTGTATTGTAAACAATCTATCACAATGATAATATAGAATATGTTGGTTTTCCCGGTTTGGGTTTCCAGGGGAAAAAACTTTGTGTAATGTTTGTATTTTCCATTGTGTCTTTTCTGTTCTTTAACTAAAAATTTGTTTGCAGTAAATATTGTACAAGGTTAAAATCTTCAAAAGGCACTGTTAGTTTAGGAAATAATAAAACCAAAGAAAAAGATGTACTTTTGGAAGAAAATCTCAAACCAAATCTTCCAAGTGTAAGACATACTTGTGATTAGGGTCACATAATTACTTTTGATTCTCAGAAATGTGAAAACAGAAAAAAAGGACACTGGAAAGCTAGTGGCAGTTGCACCAAGAACATCTAGTAATGTGTACATCCTCGATATAGAAGAAAAAGAAAAATGTTGGTTAAGCCAAGTAGATGAAAGTTGGCTATGGAATAGAAGGTTGGGACATTTAATCTTTGACAACTTGATTAAAGCCAATGAAAAAGAAGCAGTTAGGGACCTTCCAAAAGTAATTAAACCTTCAGATCCTATTTGTAAACATTGTCAAATAGGAAAGCAAACAAGAGTTAGGTTCAAAACAAAAGAGCATTCCACAACTAAACCATTAGAGCTTATTCACACACATCTATGTGGACCTACCATAACCAAAAACACTTATGGTGAACATTATTTTATGTTGATTGTCGATGATTACACAAGATTGACCTGGGTTTTCTTTTTAAAAGAAAAATCCGAAGCCTTTAAGAAATTTAAAATATATAAATCTTTTGTATAAAATGAAACAGATCTAAAAATTAAGTGTCTAAGATCAGACAATGAAGGAGAGTTCACCTCTAAAGAGTTTACTCAATTCTGTGAAAACCATGGTATCAAAAGACAACTTTAGCTCCTAGGACTCATCAACATAATGGAGTAGTAGAAAGGAAAAACAGAACAGTTCAAGAAGCTACAAGAACTATGTTAAATGAATCCAAACTTCCAAACAAATTTTGGAGAGATGTAATCCACACAGAAGTTCACATACTTAATAGAGCTCAGTTGATACCCAATCATGACAAAACCCCTTATGAACTATGGTTTGGGAGGCCAGCCTCTGTAAAATACTTTAGAATTTTTGTAAGTAAATGTTACATAAACAATGATGAAGATAACCAATGAAAGTTTGATCCAAGATCTGATGAAGGAATATTCTTAGGATACTCATCAAATAAAAATTCATACACATGTTATAATATCGGGCTACTAAAAATGGTGGAAAGTGAAAATGTAAAAATAAATGATCTAATAAAGGGCATATCCCAAGGCTTTGATAAAAAATCTCAACAAAAAGATGATGATATAAAATCTCAACAAGAAGATGATGATGTATAATCTCAGCAAGAAGATGATGATGAAACACAGGAAAATGAAACTCACACTAATGAAGAAGACAATGAAGAAACGCCCTTGCCAAGAGCTCTATCAAAGAGAGTTCAAAATAATCATCCTGAAAGCCAGGTCATTGGAGATAAAAGTATAGGAGTGGAAACAAGAAGGAAAATAGCCTTTGACTCAGAACAAGCAATGGAATCCCTAATTGAACCTAAATTAGTTAAAGAAGTTGTTAAAAGTAAAGATTGGATAAAATCAATGAATGAAGAACTAGATCAAATAGAAAAGAATCAGACTTGGGAACTAGTTCCAAGACCCAAGAACAAAAAAGTGATAGGAACTAAGTGGATATTCAAGAACAAATTAAATGAAAATGGGGAAATTATGAAGAACAAATACAGATTAGTCTGCAAAGGATATTCCCAAGTAGAAGGTATTTATTTTGAAGAAACTTTCTCTCTAGTAGAAAGACTTAAGGCAATCAAAATGTTCCTAGCATTTGCATGTTTTAGAAACTTCAAAATTTATCAGATGGATGTCAAATAATCCTTCCTTAATGGAACACTAGAAGAATAAGTCTACATTGAGAAACCAGAAGGTTTCATGTTATCAGAAAACCATGACTATGTGTGCAAATTGAAAAAGGCTCTGTATGGTCTTAAACAAGCCCCCAGAGCATGGTTTTATAGGCTTGATCAATATCTACAAAAACAGGGATACAAGAGAGGGACTACTAACAACAACTTTTATATTAAAATTGAGGATCAAAACATGATTGATGTGGTAGTATATGTAGATGACATCATATTTGGGAGTAATCTCACTACACTAAGCATAAAATTTGCAACCAAAATGCAAGAAGAGTTTGAAATGTCTATGTTGGGACAACTATAATTTTTCTTAGGTTTACAGGTAAATCAAACAAAAAATGGAATATTTGTTTCCCAACCCAAATATATCAAGGAAATGCTGAAGAAATTCCAAATGGAAGAAAGTAAACCTATGGGTACTCCAATGGCCACTGTATGTAAACTAAGTCTATAAGATAACTCACCAAAATTAGACCAAATGATGTATAGATCTATGATTGGAAGTTTGCTCTATTCAACAACAACAAGACCTAACATCATGGAGGCTATAGGACTCGTGGGTAGATTTCAATTTGCACCTAAAGAAACCCACTTAAAAGCAGTAAAAAGAATATTCAAATACCTTCAAGGCACCCTAGAACCAGGATTATGGTATCCAAAAAATGAAGACTTCAATCTAACCGCATATACTGATTCAGATTAGGCAGGTAGCATAGATGATAGGAAAAGCACCAGTGGAGGAGCATTTTTCTTAGGAAAATTTCTGGTAGCATGGTCCAGAAAGAAACAAACATCCACATCACTCTCTACAGCAGAGGCATAATACATTGTTGTTGCATCATGTTGCACACAAGTTCTTTGGATGAAACAAACTCTAGAATACCTACAAATAAAATATAATGATCCTATTACTATTAACTATGACAACACTAGTGCCATAAGTATCTCTAAAAATCTAGTCATGCATTCGAAAACCAAACATATCCCAATTAAATACCATTTCCTAAGAGATCAGGTCACCCAAAAAATAGTTAAAATAATATATATAGACACCAAAGAACAAATTGCTAACATTTTCACAAAACCTCTGCCCAGGATTACTTTTGAAAATATCCGACAGAAATTAGGAGTAATTCAAAAACCTCATTAAAAATCGAATGGCCGGGGGAGAATTACCCTAGGGGGGAGAAAACCTTTTCCATTGATGTCAAAGGGGGAGAATAACTTCATAGATAAAAGCATCATCATAGGGGGAGTGTGTATGAAGTTAGAGTTTTTCCCTCAATGACAAAGGGGGAGATTGTTGTACATACTCTCATTGATGTATTGTCATTGATGTCAACAATCGATGATGCACATAAATCTCAAAAGAGAAAGTTCAATGCAGAAATGTGATCGGGATCGAAATCCCCACAGGACAAACCAGGACCGTTGGATACACAAGCGCTAGATCAAGGTTAGGGATTGATTACAGAGCATGAAGGGAGAAATAAACTACACTCTATTTCCGATCCCGCAATTAGTCTAGATCATCAAATCACATCGACTCAAAGATCAACGACTATGGTTGATCCACCAACAATCGCACAACTTCAAATTGCAGAGTTTGGGCAACGGACTAAACCACGTGCAAGTTACGGTTATGTAATCCACATCGACCGTTGGATCAATTTGAGTGGAAGGATAGATTAAGTCATGAACCATAGATCATGGAAGTGACATAAGCATGGTCAGCTCAGCTTTGACCACTTCAGGTAAAATTGACCGAAGGAAATGTGCATAAAGGAATTTTAGTTGAAGCCGAAGTTCCGAAGTAAACGTGAGCCGTCTGATCTAAGGAGTACTTCAAAAAAAGTTGTGACCATTCAATGTGAAGTAGATATATATGATAAGGTTTTAGCTAGAGTCCCCAAAAACTTGAATTCTCGAAAACCATCCGATCGTAGGTAACGTTTTGGGAAAAATAAGAATCGTTGGATTTAAACCAAGGCAAAGCAACATCGCAGATAGATCGAGTTGTCGATCTAAAATCATGATCAACGAACAACAGTCATTTCGGGTTAAAAGTTCTGAGGAGGTTACACTTCGGGTAAAACAAAAAGTAAGAAAGACGAAGGCCTAAGCCTCGAAGTCCTGAAGTAAATGAGGACCANGATATGGACAATACATGATGATCGTTGGATCAGAATAGTGGTCAAACTTTGACGCTGACCACTTTGGCAGAAAAGGGTTGAGAACAAGTAAGATCACCTGAAGGTCAAAGTCCCAAAGTGGACTTGAGTTGTCTGATCTGAAGAACTCTTTGGGAAATATCCTGACCATCGAATCAAGGAAAGTAGAAGGATATGATAAGCAAGGAAAAGGGCTTAGATCCCGAATACCCGAATTCCTGATAGTCGTTGGATTAAGTTAAGTTGTTTCGGGTTAAATAAGGACCATTAGATCCAAGAGAAGAGCATGTGCCACATGAGGAGTGCCATGTCAACAAGTGACATCATCAAGTTACGTCACTCCAGGAGTTTCACCAACAAAAAATACCCGAAGTCCTGAAGTTTTGAAATGAACGAGAACCATTCATTGTGCAAATAACATCCAACCATCTGATCTACTTCAGCAAAATGAACTATGAAATATTAAAGGACAATGAAGGAGAAATCACCCGAAGTGTTGAAGGCCAAAGTTAATGCATACCATTGATATAATTCAGGAGCGTTCTCGACCGTTGATCAAGTACAATGGAAGGATAGTGTAAGTGGAAGTGTTAACCGACAACAAGCGGTCACCACTACTATATGACTTATTTAGTAGGTAATCACTTTGGATGAATTGCTACTCCAGAATTCAAGATCCACGAATAGTTGAAGTCCCGAAGTAAATGAGAACCGTCCATCTCATCATGACATTAAAACGTGATCGTTGATTTTTCTAATTAATCAAGCACTCGCTTGGCTTATCACCTGGTCACCACCTGTGGTAGTATGGAATAAAGAAACACAGGGTGAAAGAAGAGGCAACGCTTAATAAGCCCATGGTCCTGCACCTATGGTCATATGTAAATGGTTTGAAGGAAGCGCCTCTACAGAATTTGATTTCTGCAATATTTGCAGAGACATGAAATTAAGTTAAATGAAATCGATCCATACCTGTGATCGATTAATGAAAATCATTTTCATTAAATTGAAAAGGCTTCTCGATAATATTTGAGTAAAACAAAACAAACGATATTATTTTTAATGAAGAGGTGCGATGGTCCAAACAAAGGTACACAATGTTTCATATCTCACACCAATTGGAAGAGTATATAAACGAGAAAGAGTGCTGAGAAGAAAGCATCTTTGCAGTCCACATCAAAAGATCAAAAGAAGAAGTAGATTCCAAAGAAGGAAAGTTGAAGATACTTATGCAGTGAGGGTGGAAGGGAGGAGCATGGAAGGATTCATATCCTTACTAAGAAAATTGTAAAATATAAGGGAGTTGGAGCTTCCTAGGGTTGGTTCCCTAAATACAAGGGAGTTGGTGCTTCCTAGGGCTAGTTCCCTAAAGACGAGGGAGGTGGTGCTTCCTTGGGTTGGTTCCCTAAAGAAGGGGATCTATGTTTCCTAGATTTGGTGCTCTAAAGAGGATTGGTGTCCTTCACTATTTTTTATAAACCTTGTAATTGATGTTAAATATATTTATATAATTGACTTCGCATACAATTCATTGTTGATTCATTGAGGTAATCAATAAAATATAAAAGGTAACTGCTAATTGTTAAAAAGGGGAATATTAATTCACCACCCCCCGCCACCCCACCCCCTCTCAATATTCCAACAAGGTTTTCAAAGGAGTCTTAATCTTTGACAAAGTGCTACAAAGGTTGTCAGATGATGGGGCAAGGGAAAATATTTCAATGGATGAGGAAGAAAAGAGGAAAATAACTCAAGATCAATTCCTCTTGCTTCTGGAGAAATATAAAGAGAAGTTGGAGGCAAAGGAATAAGAGGAGAAAATAAAAGCATAGGAGAGAAACCAAAAGGAAGTAATAGTTGAAGAAGAATACCGAAGGAAACAAACATAAAAAGGAAAGACAAAGGATGAATCCAAAAGGAGTTCCAAGATAGATGAGAAAAAGAAAAAGGAAGATGCACTAAAGAAGTTGGTTGATGATAGGAAGAAAAATACAGAAAAGGAAGAAAAAGATTAGTAGGATGCACTACAAAAGAAAAAGGCCGAAGAGGAAAGATAACGACTAGTAGCAAAAGAAGAGGCAAGGAAAAATAAAGAAGAGGAAGAACAATAGAAGGTTGCTAAAGTTGAAACCAAAAAGGAAGTCGATGAGGAAGAAGAGAAATAAAGACGAAAGAAATTGGGTGAAGCCTAGAACGGTCCAACAACTCCAGGTATAGACATAGTTAACATTCCCCCACAAGAATGAATCCCTCTTATGGCCATACCAGGTAACCTTTCCTTCTCTTCACAAGTATTAGAATTAGATGAAGTTGTAGTCTTAGTAGGGGAATATTACTACAACAACAAAACAAAAGGCATAGAGAAGAGGACCAACAAAAGGAAAAGAGGGATATAACTGTCAGCCAACAATAAACTAAAAGAGTTATTGAATGGAAGGCAGGGCTAGATCCAAAAGATAATGCCATGTAGACCACCTCTGCTCTTCATGCAGTTGCAGGAGCGAATGCCATGTCTTTTTATGATATAACTGCAACATTAGACACTTCACATGCCAATATTGTTGAACTATAAGGGGTGTTAACTACATAGAAGGATGACATCATTGTCGAATTTGAGAAAGTAGTTAGAATTGCATAGAATATCCACAAAGAAGAAATGGGAAAGGCCCTACAGGAACAAAAGGATAAAATGGATGTATAGTTTGAGAAGAGAGTACACACAAATCATAATTTGCAAAGAGAAGAACTAGAATCCCTCGAGATGATACATTCCAAAGAGACAGAACAATTAAAGTTAGAAAAATAGGAACGCAGAACAATAAAATAAAACAAATGTGGAAATAATACACAAAAGATACACAATACAATAGAGACACAGATATAGGTGGTTCACCCAGTGTGGGATACATCCACCAAATAAATTGCCAGGTCCTTCCTTTTTATTATCCAACAAAATGAAGGGATACAATCTACAACACACCCATTGTAACTTCCTCTTATTTCTCTCACAATATCCTCTCTCAAAATATACTATTCGCAGTGATGCACAATCACAATACTATTCCCTCATAAAATAGGGTTTCCTTCTAGGGAAAAAACCCTAACATAACTTTTAGCATCAGATCTGTGACCTTATAATGAATGGTCCATATTTACTATGAAATTACAATATACATTTACAAGGAATATTTTCCTTCGGGGGCTTTTCCCCCAATCCCTCATTAGGGGACACTGCTCCCAAACCCCCACTTTCCCTTGGACCCCCCAACCAGGAGGATGAGCCACCTGGTCCTTGAAGGGGGGGGAATCCCCCCCTGCAACACCCCCCCCCCACGTGGACGGGTGTACAATCTTCATGGGGTATAAACATGGCTGAAAACAAAGACCTCTGAATTAGGAAGATAATTGGGCTCCACAACCAACATTTAAAGAATAAGTACACTCACGAGTTGACCAACCTACAGATAGAAAGAATGGAGACCAACAATTTTGTTGAACAATTGGAACAAAAAAATTAGGGACTAGAGCACGACAAACAAATACTTGGGAATTAAGACCATTGAAGAAAGTAAAACATGAGCTCTCATCTTATAAGTTCTAAGGGCGAAAGCCATAACTATTATTGTGGAGATGGAATTAGAACAAAGGAAGTGTTTCTGCATACTAAATGACATCCAAAGGAACATGGATGACCAAATAAGGCTTGAGGATCAGTTATAGGAGATAAGAGTAAAGTATCTAAAGGATAATGACTCTTTTGATAGAATAGTGGATTGGCAGGATGTGTACAAGAACCCACTAGATACCCTGCCACTCTACACCAGTAGATAGAGGCTAACAGATCAATTCTTTTTCTATATGGAAGCCTATGTTAGAAGAGATCCAAAATATTCAAAATGAGGTGACAAAAGCATACAAAAGTTTGTGGAATGCTTCTAATGAGCTTCTAGAAGAATTAAGAATGAAAATCATGCTTGACATTGATGAAGCAGTCCCCACTGAATTGAGTATAGTTGAAGCAGAAGAAAGAAGGGATAAAAGTTAGAAGGATATTGAGAAACTTGTATAAGATAATCACACTGACCAAGAGCTTCATGAAGAATATCGAGCAAGAATTGAAGCTAGAATTCATGTAACACACCTGACCCCTAAATACCCTTTCGAGGGACGGGGCATCAAATTTTTGCTCTTTCAAATCATCTCAAATCATCCCTCCAAGGTCTTCATCCTATTCTACTCATTCATAGCTTTCTAACAAATATTACCAGCTCAAATATGATCCCTGGTTTGCAAGATACGGCCTCCGAAAGTTATCCAGGTGTTATTAGTTGGGGTCTTTGACGTTTAGCGTTGAACACCCCTTTTCTTACCACATGCATACTCCCCAAAGTCCCAAAATATCTCCACATGGCCTTGGCCATTTGACAATCGACGTCTGATGTTTTATGTTGAACTTCCCTTTTTCGGCATTCGACATTCAACAATCGATGATCGACATTCTACGTTTTCGGTGTTCGGCAATCGACGATCGATGTTCTACATTTTTTATGTTCGGCAATCGACAATCGACATTCTACATTTTTGACATTCGAAAATTGGCAATCGATGTTGAACGTTTCGACGTTTAGCAATCAACGATTGTCATTGAATGTCCTTCTACTATACTACACCCAAAATCTTCCAAACTCCCGAAGTTCTGGACTCCCGGAGCTCCAGTTGCATCACCAACCATGTTGGTCAAGCAGGCACGAACCAGAGTTTGACACACGGTGAGGGCCATGGGTGACACATGTCCTCATCAAGTGGTGACATGTGTCATGCTCTAATATGCATAAGGGGTCTATGAATCATCCATATCCTAGTGACATGTGGCACCTTAGTTGCGGGTCCACCTCACCTTGGATGACGTCAGTGAGCCACATCAACCCTAGACATGCAACCTTATAACTTCTTTCAAATCTCATGGTTGAGGTCTGTCCACGTAGATCCATATATTCACGGCTCCCATTACTTTGCAACTCAGGGCTTCGGATCTTACCAACTCCTCACATCGTGAATCCCCTGAACAACCAAGTCTCTGGACTCTCTAATCTAGCACCACATGTCCTCATCCTGTCAACGGTTGAGATTCACTCTGCCATTCGTGACTTCAGGAATTTTCACACTTTGAAGACTATTGGCCAAGTTCCTCTGGAGTACCAAGTCTTTGAACTATAGGATCTCCTTCCACGTAGCCTCTGATCCAACGGCTCTAGTCCAACGAATGACATTTGATAGGGGACAAGTGGGGACCACATCTCTCTCCACGGTGCATTCTCGGTTTGTTGGATAGTTAAGAGGGATTCTCAATGGACTCCTTAGATTGATGACTGAGAGTGATCCCTAAGGATCCGAGGATCGACAGTGTACGTCACTTCGTAAATTTGTAATTCCACATTGAACGTCAGCATTCGACGTTCTACGTCCCTATATCTTCACATTGATACCACCAAATACCTGAAAGTTTGGATAGTCGTTGATCTGTGGACATGTGCCCCTCTATTCTCAATGATCCATATTAACTTTGCGACTCAGATATTCGATAGTTTCAATGCTAGACCACTCTTATTCTCCCGAAGTGGAACTTCATCGAAGTACTTAACGCTACCCTTCCTAAGTCTGATCTAATGGCTGTCAAGAGAGATCTTCACTGGATCCCCAGATATACGACCCTCATCAATTAGCGATTCTAGCCTTCGATTGTTTTCGAGGGTTGTGGAATCATAAGTCCTCAAGTCCCAAAGCCAAAGTAACTTCATTCCTTTCGGGCTTAACAAGGAGTTTCCAACCCTGGGTCATATGGGATAATATTTGGATTCCCGGATACACTAAGCTCTTAGTCGAGACTTGATTAAGGCCCTGGATATGAGCCCTCGGTCACATGGGTTGAAGGTTTGAAGGAAATTCCCTTCTCCCACAGAGTTGAACTTGACATTCCCACTAAGGTAAACTAAAAAGGTCGACAAGACTTAAACGTTTCAGTTAATCCTACCCCGACTCTCATGTGGGTTCACATCCCATAAGTCTCTAGTGGCTAAACTGAGATAAATCGAAGACCATGTAAATATAACATTTTACATAAGTGAATGATCATTTCTAATAACTGTTCAAACACTACAAGACTTAACCATAAATGCATACATTCAATCATCGCATCCAATATATTTCATAGAGTATGAAAATACTTATCAAAGCTTGAAAGTGTGAAGCGACTGTTGAAAGAGGTGCATGTTTCCACCTAACCATACGCACAAACACTCCTGACATATTAACCACTGGCCACCCCCAATATAGACCATGATTCTCTGAGATAGATTATTTCTCCTTTCTCCACAATAGTCAGAGACGAAGGTTACTCTCCTCCTCCCACAAGATCTTGGCAACCAAATTTATCTACACCAAGCAAGGAGGTTTGTGCAAGCACTTCCTCGTTGGCCTCATTTATTATATTGTAGCAAGACCCTTCCCATGGATTCTTACAACCAAAATGGGCTTGCTTCTCATCTTTTCTCTCAACTCCAGAGTCAAAAATATTCTCTCCTCTCCTGTGGAGATTGTTTTCTCTACTTTGCTTTCTTCCAGCTCTCACTTTGTCCCCCAAATTACCTCCTTTCTTTCCTTCCTCAGCAAGGTTGTATGGGTCCAAATCCCCAATTTTTTATTAGGATTGGAAGCCTTATAGATGTGTACCATGCTCCATATCCTCATTAACTCTTGAGGATGGCCTTCCAACTACCAGCCTGACTGGTAATTCATTTCCGGGTTAGAGGACTGTTGAGAAATTACACCCAGTAGGTACTAGTTTGGTGAGGTTCATCTCAACCATTCTTGGTTTCCCTCACCATCTCTCTCATAGCATCCATGGTATATCTTGGAAAAATCCCCCCTTTTAGTAGTTGTGCAACACATATCCAATTTCTATTAATAACAAAAAATTCACACATTGATCCTTTGATACAAAGGTTCATCAAATCAAGAATTCACACATATTTAGTCCACCATAGTCTCTTGCCTAGTTATAGTTATATTTACAAACTGGGGAAAGTAGGGGTATTACAATCCCCTCCCCCTTAAAGGAACATCGTCCTCGATGTTCTATCTATCGATGTGCTCTGTATGTGCAGAAGTAAACAAAAATGGATATGCATGTTTCATGACATCCTCCATTTTCCATGTAGCCTCATCTGGGCCAAAGTGTTTCGATTGCACCTTGACCTGTGCAATGGTTTTGTTCCTGAGTGGGGTTTCCTTCATGTCTATTATGCATTGAGGTTCTGGCAGGAATTATCCCTTGGGTTCCACTTGAATCATAGACCAGTCAATAATATGATTAGAATCATGTACATACTTCTTTAAAAAAGAAACATGGAAAACATTATGTTGCTTCACTGTGGGAGGAAGTGCTAGCTGATAGGCGTCCCACTCTATCCAAAACTTCAAAGGGTCCACAATACCTAGGTGCCATCTTGGCACAAGCTCCCATTCTTAAAGAGATTTTCCTAGGTCTAACTCGGAGATACACATGATCCCCTACTTTGAACTCTTTAGGAGTCCTTTTCATGTCTGCATAGATCTTTTGTCTATCCTGAGCTATCTTCAGATTTTGTCTAATCTAAATTACTTGTTGTTCCATTTCCTTTAGCATACCTTTCCCGATTGTAACTTTGTCTACTGGGTTGTTCCAGCTGATTGGAATGTTGCATTGTCTTCCATAGAGGGCTTCAAAAGGGATCATTTTTAATGACTCTTGATAGCCATTGTTGTAGGCAAATTCTACCAGTGGTAGGTAGTCCTCCCACTTCTTGGGTTGATGCATTACATGCATCCTCAACATGTCTTCTAACACTTGGCTTACCCTCTTTGTATGCCCATCAGTTTGAGGGTGATAGGCTGTACTAAAGAGCAATTTTGTTTCAAAACCAACAAATAGAGATTTCCAAAAGTTTGAAGTAAATTTTGTTTCTCTGTCAGATATAATTTCATTAGGCATGCCATGCAGTCTAAATATCTCTTTCATGGAAATGTTGGCAATATCTATCATCTTGCAAGTTGACTTGACGGGTATGAAGTAAGCATCCTTGCTCAGTTTTTCCACAACTTCCATGATGTCGTCATTCGGTTTGGTTGATCTTGGTAATCCTATGATGAAATCCATGGAGATGGTTTCCCATTTCCATTCAGGAATTGGTAGGGGATGAAACAACCTTGTTGGGTGCCAGTGCTCTACCTTGACTTGCTGACATTCTAGACACTTAGTGATCTAAAAATAGAAGGCTGACTTGTTATGCTATGCAAGCACCCCTACTTCATTAAAATAAACTTTACAGGACCTTGCTTCATGTGTATAAATATGCAAAATAAACTTATGTGTTAAGTTCATGTATCTTCTTGTAAATTGCTTATGTGTGAGGAAATGTTCTTTTAGATGGTTAAATATGTACTTTAAACAAATACATAGCAACACAACTTGCAGCAAATAAACCATCAAACTCACAACAAGAACAAGCTGATAAAGGAGTTCACCCCCCTCTGGGCTACATCTCCTTGAGCCTCCATAATGAACTTGGCTCTCTGGGATTAATTAGTCAAAAGTTCTTTTACAAGATGCTGTTCAACTCCAATGGAAAAACAAACTGTACCATTGAGATCAGAACACATAAAAACGACTAATAGAACTCTGAAAACGGATCATGGCTCATCCAAGCATGACCTCTTCTACATGTGGCCATAAGCTTCCATGAGATTCTCTTTGGAAAAAACACCTGTAAAATTCCTCAACAGCCTCTGAAACCTATCCCAATGTGTTCAGAGCATATCAATTAGCCAAAAATGATTATTCAATCATGGAAAACAAACATAGGCTCACCAAACCATGTCCTCCATCAAAGAGGGCTTCGAGCTCCCTGGAGCTTCTTGGAACTTCAATGGTGAAAAAATTGTAGAAGGATTCTTCAAATGGCCTTGAAAATAGCACCAATGGATCCAGCACGTCCCAAAACCCCTAGCTAGGCTTTTACGGCACCTCAATCGGCCAAACGATGAAGAAGTTAGGCCTCCTCCATTTTCCTCTTTCAAGCTTTGCTGGAACTGACTCTACAAAACGCACCTATGTGTGCATGAACCTGGAACACGCTCCAAAATGCGCGTTTAAACCCAGCACCGAGCGGTTCCAAATAACGATCCAAACTGTAGGACGGTTAGGGCGCCTCCAGCCCCCAACCACCTAGCTCTCGGGCATATGATCCATATGACCATGCGCTGGGCATAAAAATTGGTTTAACCATTTGAACCATGCAAACGGTACAACTCCCGCGCAAATGTATAACCATGGGCTAAGTTACAAAATGCACGCGCAATATACAACCGCGCACATTATATATTAACATAACCGTTACACAATATATATATGGTTTAACATTGGTTTATATATAACACACAATACAATGCAATGAAAGGTGCACGCGCCAATCGGTCGGGACTCCACACGGTTATATAGCATTACAAACGACCATGGGCCAGGGCTTAGCCCCGACCCGACCCCCCCCGCCACTTATTACATAGCACGATTTTAAATAAAATCAAACGCAAATATATTATAAGAACGAAATGGCGGTGCAATGGTCAGCGACTGTTTGTGAAGGTTTATATAGTGGGGGAGGTCCGGGGGTCGAACCCCGCGGCCTCCCATAAATTTTACATACCACCATAACCAAATAACCAAACCAATAACCAAGTGACACGTGGCGCCCACGGATTGGGCCACGTGTCTTCACATCATTCGCCAAAAACAAGACACGTGTCAACACCTGACTTGTCAACATCAACCAATGAAAACGTGCCACATCATCCACCTGCCACATCACCGTACGGATGGTACGGCCCTGCCACGTCACCGTACGGACTGTACGGATAGGTACAGTCAGCATCCAAAATTTTCCTTGTTTTCCTTGGCGAACAGATTGCGATAACTTCTCCATACGGACTCCGTTTGAGAAAGTAAATATACTGCCAGAATCAGGAAGACGAGACGGACGCAATGGCGCCATTTTCATCGCATTCCGAACACTTTGAAAATTGAGCAAAATTTTGCCCCCTGGTCTAGATTTTGATCACACCTTCCCACTGAAAGGCTTTTGGACCCACAAAATATTATCTGTCTGCTTTCAAGTCATATCAAAATCTTTTCGACAATCACCTAAATACTCTGACATGCCGTGCACTTCAACTGGCTATGCCCCTCAACCACTGCTCTCTGGTTGCTGCTGACCCACTGCTCTCTCTGTGCCTGGAAGACTGCCAACCTTCCCACTGAGAATCAAGTCCCTCTTTCGAACTCTTTGGCATCAACAAAATCAGCTCTCCAATGGCTGCAAAAACTTCCTGCGACATCTTGTCACAAGCCAAGAAAAACATCAATCTTGAAAACCAATTATACAAGACTGAAAAATGATGCCAACAAAAACTTTTGTTCTCCAAACAAACTGTCGCATCTCGTACTTTATCAAAGCACATGGTGTTTTCAAAATCAACTTTCAAGTCGATAAACACCATCGACTAAACACAAGTCGAACAACACGATCGACACATCATAGTCGTCAAAAAATCATCAACACCAGTCGAAACTTCATTTAAACATCAACCTTCCCAAACTGACAAGTCAACAAACATGATACATAATCATGTAACAAACATGAATCACTCATGATGAACCATCACCAGGGTCACTGCTTATACATACATAAAAACAAATGCATGTATATGACTCTTCAACTCTCCTTCTCGTACAAACATAAGTACATCCCCAAAACATATGGGTACTTAAGAGTT
Organism: Picea mariana; assembly: GCA_032191745.1. Taxonomy (NCBI): domain Eukaryota; kingdom Viridiplantae; phylum Streptophyta; class Pinopsida; order Pinales; family Pinaceae; genus Picea; species Picea mariana. The sequence goes on from JASDQU010736196.1 coordinate 63,970, forward strand.
GAATACGAAAAATATAAATGGCTGCAACTTATCATGATTCCCATAAATGCACACATAACGCTAAAAAGTGCATTTACAATCAGAAAAATGCAAGCGTTACTTGCTTAAGAAATCCAACCATTTCTTACCAAACCAACTGAACGGTGACTTTTCCTGCTGGACAACGTCTTCTTGTGAATCATCTTGACTCACATCAATGATGGAATCTCCACTTCCATTCTTGCCAATCTTCTTATCCAACTGCTTCTGAGGCTGTGGACGAATAGTTGGATGCAACGTCCAACATTGGTCAACAACATGACCCCGCTTCTGACAATGAGTGCAAACCTTTTGCATCCTCCTTTCACGCTGCCTTTGCTTAGAAAGTTTCCTGAAAGCGGCCAATCTTTTCCAACACTTTGAAACATGATGGTTAAACAAACCACAATATGTACAAGGATTCTTTCTTCCAAATTTATCATGCTTAACATAATCAAACACAACTGAATGATAAGCAGAATTATACCTTGAACATTCACCTTTATCACCCCTGTGAGGAGGTGAAGCTGAAGAGTTACAAGCTCTCCTTTGAAGACCATCAACAGTGTTCTTGTCCTCATCACTGTCACAACTTTCTTGTTTCACACATTCGCATTCATCTTGAATACAATCCTTGCATGCTGGAGGGAATGAACTTTCAACAAAAGTTCTCGAACTTTCACCTTTAAAGCCTTCTTGAGGAGGTGAACTTGAAACAAAGTTTATGCTTGGAACTTTTCCCTTTGTCTCCTTGACTTTGGAATATGCTCCACCTTGTCGTTCATATCCAAGACCACAATACCTGGGTCTTTCTTCAACAACAATAGGCTCAACAATGCATTGTGCATGCTTACCTAAACCTTTACCTTCATAGCCCATCTTTAACAACAACTTGGACCCTATTCCTCTAGTGTGACTCTCAAAACCACCAAAACATTCATCTTTAGAGGAATTAGAAGATAAACTAACACTGCATACCTTATGTTCATGCATGTACTTGGTAAGGGTTTCCTTTGCCTCATGGAGTTGAATCTCCATCTCATGCAACCTTTGCAAAAGCTGGTCTTTCTCCTGCTTCATGACCATCAACTACTCTTCAAGGGCAATGTTCTTATCATACATCTCTTTCATCAAATCTCTCATGAGTATAATTTCTTCTTTAGAAAATGGAAATGTATGAGAACTATCAATACTTGAAGCTTCTGCCATCCTTGCAAGATATCAAACTTCAACACAAAACTTGCACAAAAACCAATAGCTAAATCTCCAGCTATCAATGGCAAACACATGAGCAAAACAAACTTATGCTCTGATACCACCTGATCTGAAAATAGAAGGCTGACTTGTTATGCTAT
>JASDQU010736196.1:70141-83090 GCA_032191745.1 Picea mariana
ATGTATCAATAAATCTGAACCATGCATCAACCTATACCTCAACCTGTAATCAACATGTACCATAAACAAGTGCATCAACCATGCACCAACCTATATCAAACAATCTATAATCAACCTATACTATAAACAAGTGCAACCAACCATGTACCAAGTATGTACCAATCATGTGTCAAGTACTCATCAACTATGACTCATCAATATGTACCAACATCATCAGCTATACACCTCATGTATGTGCCAACTCATCAACTACTTGTCTCAACCATGTACCCAACTTGTACTTCAACCAAAATCCCTCATCAATTTCATCTTCCAAATATGATTTGTAACTCTATAATAGACCTGGTGTATATGATCACATATTTGCAAACCTTCCTTAACTAGCATTTTTATCAACCGTTTATTTAGTCTCACAAGACTAGTTTTGGATTAGTCAACAACCCTAACTTGAAATAATCATAACTTTGTATCTGTAATGAATAAAGATATGAAAATTATACACAATGTTATTCAATGTGTTTTGTGCAATTCCTCTAGGTGTCACTACTTAGAACCTCTCGTAAAAGGAGTTATAGCAAAAATGGCACACCTTGTTGAATTCTGGCTTATTCTAGAGATCGACCTTGTAGAGCGTGCCCCACACAGAATATTTGTTGAATTCATCTGAAATTGTTACAAAGAATACTATATAATTTAATCTAACCAACACATTTTTTCATACTGAATTTGGATCTGTTATGAAAAAGTTATGATGTTTTTACCCGAAACACATGTTTTTTACTAGTTTTAGGACTAGCCACAAACCCTATTTTCCACGGAGTGTAACTCCAAAAATAAAATGACCCACGAGATGAATTATTTACTAAATATACTTAGATATGTTTCCTTGATGACATAGAAATTTCACGTTCTGAACCGTTCTTGAAAAAAAGTTATTGCGAAAATGGTGAGATGACCTGAAAAAAACATCCCTTAGAAATCATTATCAAAAGAATTTATCCTTCCTTGAATTTCGGCCTTATTTTCTTCACTTTCCTCATAAATTAGGCTTATATATCCTTTGGCTACCTCAGACACCTATAGGTATTCAATATTCTCAAGTTTGTCTTAAATGAGAGAGCCTTGCCTCTTATTTATACTCTCCAAGTAGCTTCCTTAAAAACATCTTCTGGGTCACTTTACCCACTTTCCTTATTTTAGGGTTAACCCACTTCTAATTTTTCCATTAAATTTATTATTTAAATAATTTATTTTGTATTCACTTTGAATTATAGTACATTCATCACTCCACTTTATTATTTACCTTCTAAAATCTCTTAAACCACTTTGACTACTTTGACCTTTTGGGGCTTCTGGATGACATAAGAGGGTCCTCCAACTTCATAAGGCCATAACTCTCAAACCGTGAGGAGTTATGTGACGTTACACATACCACTAGAAATGGAATGACATGTACCATCCATATAGAATAGTATTACCTACAAATATATCAAAACTCATACCATTATCCATCAAACAAACTTGGGTCCATTACCCAAACCTAGGTTCTCCAACTTCTCATGGCCATAACTCTCTAATCGTGAGGAGTTATGTGACGTTCCACATACCACCGGAAATGGGATGACAAGCACTATCCGTCTAGGATAGTTTCACTGAAAAATTCAATGACCTTCATCTCATTATTCCACAAATAAGCATGGGTTCTCTAACCATACTTGTAGGATAACTCAATCCGCAAAGCNAAGGGGACCACTTTGGAGTTCATCCATTTCTACTTATTATCAACCATGACAAGACAATAACAATTCATCTTTAAATCAAACAAACTTGGGTCCATTACCCAAACTTTTGTGCTACCAGGATTTCTTCAAGGGTTGACATCAATGACAACCAACCTTAATCAACAGTGTGATCACTCTCATATAGAGATTATTAGTTCTCACAAGGCTAAGGGAAAGTGGCAATCATAGATGTCTTCTAAATAATCCTTGTGATCTCTTTCCCAATCCATTGAACGTAAGTATCATATCAGAATCTCCTCAGAATGAACCCATAAGGACAAGATATTGATTGAGGCTAAAATCCAATTGCAAAAGAAATACATATATTACGAATATTTAAGGGTAAATGCAAATGAAAAATCACAATGGAGTTGAAAGCACCATCAATGGTGTGGGAAGTACAAGTAAACTCGTCAAGGCTATGGATGTTCATTGGCAGTGGGGCTATGAGTTTATGATACCGAGGCAACTTCATCTGGGCTATGGATGCTCGCTAGAAGTGAAGAAATGTTGTGAAAAGAGAGACGAAGAACACACACCAACCTATAAATTGTAAGGATTAATCATGTGTGGTGTTTTATTCTCCTAAGATTTATGTGTATGAAATAATTTAATGAAAAAAATCCATTAACATTTCACAGGAATTCTTCAAAAGATCATCTTGGTTGTCCCACTTTCTCATTTTTTAGTAAAGGCTTAAAGGCTTAATGATGTGGGATTCATGATGTAGCCACATTTGTAAATGTTTAGGATTGGATGAGGGACACGGTAATATAATCTGAGGGTGTATCTAAAATCAAAGATAACTGGTACTTTTTAGTGAGTCTCCATTTGTTGTGGTCCCCACAACAACCCACTAAAATTCTCTAACTTAAAGAATTTCAGTGGGTTGCCCCAAATCAAAATTTTGGCAAGTTACTTTATCACTACTTACTTGATTTGATACTAACATAGGAAAACTACTATTTTGCTAATGTAGGAAGAATCCTAACCCAACAAGAAATAATGAGAATCAAAGATCTTATGATTTTTTACTTTTTGTTAATTGGATCTTGTTCGAAAAGACCAAATTCTAAGTCATGTTCAACCATAAGGTAAATCTTCACTTATCTGATCATACTTGAGAATTATCGAGCTATTACCCACCAAGAAATTTCCCCTCGTAATAAATGATGAACAACTCTAATTTCTCTTTCGATAGAACTTTTTCGATAGTATAATTATTGGAATCATTACCGTCAAAAGTATTTTAAACCTTGTAAGCTCGACATTGAGGAAATTCGTATGATAGACTTGTTCCAAGAGCATGACGACTTGAATATGCGTTAGAACGGTTATTTGAGGTATATGTATTAGGTGATTATTGGTATATGAAGATAGTTTATGTGACAAGGACTTAGCACGTGAGTGNNNNAATCCATTTTATCCACAAACTTTGACCTGCCATGAATAAGACGTGTCATATAAACATGTTTTTTGAGAGAAAAATATTACTTGTCGATAACTATTCATCATTATGATGAGTGGACATTACATTGTTGACTCCGATGATGGCCCTCTCCAATAGCACTATCAGAAGGTTTTTTTTTCGAAGTTGACCCTTTAGCTTAACCATCCTCTCCGATGAAATACCTTTCTGATATCACATTAAAGAGAAAGATTAGCACAAGTCATAACATCTTTCCTTCGACATGCTTCCTAATTCAAAAAAGGAATATTCTTTGATACCCCTCCCATTGAAACGAAGAATAACCATCACCTTATCCCTCTGATGACTTTTCATTCCAATAGCATTATCGAAAGGATTTACTAGACTCAACCTCATGCTATTATGCTTCCAATACATAGATATGGGTGAGCTATACTTTTGAAGGTATTAATGATGAAAATATTTTTCACCTATGAATGCATTGTCTCCCAATGAACATTAATTTCAAATGGTAGGGTAATTTACATATACACAAGATTGCCAAACCTAACTAACTCATTATTCTCTTATGTAAAATTGTAAAAAATGTACTATGCGTACTCTAATTGCCATCTAACCTCAAGCCTTGACCCACTTTCAAAGCAACATGTATGTGATTAGCATAATTTTGATTTTTTGAAATGTTTGATATGTTTAGTAATCTTATGTGATTTTCGTTATTTAAATAACATTACATCAACACTATGTCGCTCCCACAAACTAGAAAGGGGAGAAATCATGTAACAAATGCACTTTCACCTGCCTTGAATCTATTTGACATCTTGGATACAACCACCGGTTACCATAACGTGGTAGCACACTTCCCCCGATATGGTGAAAACTTCAAGGTCTTCAACACCAGATATTTCCAATAAGAGGATGAGAACTTGTGATTTTATCAAAATATTCAAAAGCGTTGCATTCACCTGGTGGCTACTTGTCTGATGTTGTTCCCCTATAATGACACAACAACGTGGTGTCCTAATCATCTCAACTAAGGTACTTGAAAATTGTAAGCAAAGGAAATGTCCCAGTATCATTTATGAAACCGAAAGACATCAAACTCTGATACCACCTCCCAGAGCCTATGATCTCTCTGAATGAACCATTTTTTAGAAAAATTGGAAAATAAAACAAAGATTTTGAAGAACTAATGGAGGATCAGTGGTGTGACGAGGAAAGAAAGTTCAAGCCAGAACAACGATTGATCCCAGCTCATGAATTCTAAAGTCCATGCATGATGCTAATTGCTATGTTGTGCAAACTTTATGGGGAGGAGAAGAGCACTCATTTTCAGATGGACTGGCTTCCAATAGCCTACATTGTAGTAAAGACAGGTAAAAATTTCAATTGGGCAGACATATTGGCCTTCAACATTTTCCATAAATCCCAAGAAGTTGTAGGTATGAAAAAACCCAGCTTCTACATGTCTGCATACCTTGTAGATGTTATGTTTTCTGCAATACACTTCCTTGCATTTAGATGGAATTGGGAATTTAGTCATCCTCCTATCCATGTCTATTGTTATCAATTGTGGGATATAAATTATAAAAAAGACTTTTATGATATTTGTGACTACTTCCTTGCTCCATTGCACACCATAATATTTGGATATCCACCCTTTAGAATATCAAAGGAAGTAAGGGTTTCCATGAATGATATCATAGACCGGTATCTGGGAAAATATTACACATACATCAGAGTCTACATGAACTTCAAATCCCCACATTTATTGCCTAAATATGTTCTTTATAGGCTACCAATGAGGGAGATTTCTTACCATACCATGGAGATTAGCATAACTTCTTTGATTTTAGGTAGTAGTAAGAATCTCTAGACCACTTTCCCTATAAACATGGGGGTGTACACCTTACTAAATGTCCCTCATGCTAGAAAAGAAGTTGAATTCATGAAGGAAATATGCTTGTGCCTAGGTGAACCAAAGGGGCATGACCCAAAAGACCTATCACTTAGTCATGTCAAATATGTTGGCCTCACTCACCCAGTAATCCATGTAGTGAACTTTGCAGAGGAGGTTTGTTGGACATATTTTCATTGATGTATTTTCATTTATGTCAACAACCGATGATGCACATAAATCTCAGAAGGGAAAGCGCAGTGCAGAAATGTGATCGGGATCGAAATCCCCACAGGAAAAACTAGGACCGTTGGATACACAAGCGCCAGATCAAGGGAATGGATTGATTGTGGAGTACAAAGGGAGAATTAAACTACACGTTATTTCCAATCCCGCAATTAGTCTATATCACCATATCTCATCGACTCAAAGCCCGATGATTGTGGTTGATCCACCAACAATGACACAACTTCAAATTGTGTAGTTTGTGCGACAGGCTAAACCACGCGCAAGTTACAGTTCCACAATCCACATCGACCATTGGATCAAGTTGAGTGGAAGGACAAAGTAATTCATGAACCATAGATCATGGAATTGACATACGCATGGTCATCCTGGCTTTGACCACTTTGGATAAAATCAACCGAAGGAAATGTGCATAAAGGAATTTTAGTCGAAGCCAAAGTTCTGAAGTAAAAGTGAGTCGTTCGATCTAAGGAGTACTTTGGAAAACGTTTTGAACATTCGATATGAAGTAGATATATATGATAAGGTCTTAGATAGAGTCCCTAAGAACTTGAATTCTAGACAGCCATCCGATTGTAGGTAACTTTTTGGGAAAAAGTAGAGCTATTGGATTTAAACCAAGGCAAAGCAGCATCACAGATAGGTCAAGCCATCGATCTAAAATTACGATCAATGAACAACAATCATTTCGAGTTAAAAGTTGTGAGGAGGTTACACTTCGGGTAATCTCACTTCAGGTAAAATGAGAAGTAAGAAAGACGAAGGCCGAATCCCTGAAGTCCCGAAGTAAATGAGGACCATCAGATCTGGACAATACATGATGATCGTTGGATCAAAATAGTGGTCAAACTTTGACGTTGACCACTTCGGCAGAAAATGGTTGAGAACAAGTAAGATCGCCTGAAGGCCGAAGTCCCGAAGTGGACATGAGTCGTCCGATCTGAAGAACACTTCGGAAAATATACTGACCATCGAATCAAGGAAAGTAGAAGGATAGGATAAGCAAGGAAAAGGGCTCAGATCCTGAATACCTGAATTCCTGATAGTCATTGGATTAAGTTAATCCTTTTCGGGTTAAATAAGTACCATTAGATCTAGGAGAAGAACATGTGCCACATGAGGAGTGCCACGTCAACAAGTGATGTTAGCAAGTCATGTCACTCCAGGATTTTGTACTTCAGGAGTTTCACCACCAGCAAATACGCAAAGTCCCAAAGTTCTGAAATGAACGAGAATCGTTCATCATGCAAATAACATCCAATCGTCTGATCTACTTCGGCGATATGAACTCTGAAAGATTAAAGGACAATGAAGGAGAAATCACCCGAAGTGCCAAAGGTCAAAGTTAACGCATACCGTTGATCTAATTCGAGAGCGTTCACGACTGTTGATCAAGTACACTGGAAGGATAACGTAAGTGGAAGTGTTAACTGACAGCAAGCGGTCACCACTATTGTATGACTTATTCGATAGGTAATCACTCCAGAGGAAAGGCTACTCCATAATTCAAGAGCCATGAATAGCCAAAGTCCTGAAGTAAATGAGAACCGTCCATCTCATCGTGACATTAAAATGTGATCATTGATTTTGATAAGTAATCAAGACCTCTCTTGGCTTAGTGCTTGGTCACCACCTGCGGTCGTATGGAATAAAGAAACACAGGGAAAAAGAAGAGGCAACGCTTAATAATCCCATGGTCATGCGCCTATGGTCATATGTAAATGGTTTGAAGGAAGCACCTCTACAGAAATTGATTTCTGTAATATTTACAGAGACATGAAATTAAGTTAAATGAAATCGAACCATACCTTTGATCGATTAATGAAAATCATTTTCATTAAATTGAAAAGGCTTCTCGATAATATTTGAGTAAAAAAAAACAAATGATATTATTGTTAATGAAGAGGTGTGATGGTCCAAACAAAGGGACACAATGTTTCATAGCTCACACCAGTTGGAAGAGTATATAAATAGGAAAGAGTTGTGAGAAGAAAGCGTCTCTGTAATCCAGATCAGAAGATCAAAAGAAGAAGCAGATTCCAAGAAGGAAAGTTGAAGATACTTATGCAGTGAGGGTGGAAGGGAGGAGCATGGAAGGATTCATATCCTTACTAATAAAATTGTAAAAGATAAGGGACTTGGAGCTTCCTAGGTGTTACTGGATAAATCGGTAGGTGCAGACACTAACAGATATCCCTAGATCCACCTGGATCTAGAACAAAACAGGACATGACATGACTCTTTCTCTACGTTGTAGTCATTGAATCTACTACCCAGAAGGAATGAGTGACATACCTTTATATCACTTCCTTAGGTCTCTATTGTCCCCGCTTCGCTCTGGTGCTCTTGCGAAATCAGGTCCAAGACAACACAAACCAACCAAAATGAAGATGACAAAGTATATTCAATGTCAACCTATGCATATGATCAAGGAGTTATGCAATAAAATAAGAGTTATTTTATGGGAAAGGGACATGTCGCTGTATTATATTAAATGAAAGTAGAAGATACAACCGGATCTCCTTGATGTCACAATATTCCTTTCAGTGACCCTTGGTTCCAACACATGCACTTGCTCTACATTTGCATGAAGAAGATCCAATACAACTTGAAAGACCAAATAGAGTCTTCAAGCTTCTATCCAAGCAGAGTTCTTCACACAATTCTTTCACCAATTCTTCATTCAATCTTGCTTAACCTTTTCCATGAGAAACCTTTCAATATATAGGAGAAGGAGAGATGGTTAAATGGATGAGGATGATCCTACTAAATCTGAGAAGTCAGTAGGATGCCAACCATGCGAATGCCAACTCATTTTCTAGAAGATTCCCTTCTAGAACCTTCGTGACCTCTTTTATTTTCCAAGCTTTGAAATAGGTTCACACCCTACCTATAGAAAAGACTGCGAACAGTTTGCACCCTAAGTATGGGTTTCCTGTGAAAATGAAGGATTTTCACACCCTATAACATAGGCATGCTACGAACTCATCTTAAAAATATGTTTTCTGGAAGAAGACAATAGTCACTTTTCTCAGGAAAAAAGTCCTTATGGGAGCCTGAATACATCACTGTAGAGACATCACCAGAGTGACCAAAATAATGTGTAACATAATTCCCCCCAAAGTATGAGGTCGGAACTTGTGACAAACGAAATACTTTGTAAAATGTGTGTGTGTGTGTGTGTTAGAAACAAGGAGCGCACCTAATCGGAAACCTGTAAACAACCAAGCATCTGTAGAATATAATACCAGTTCTGAGGTAGGCATCCCCATGCTCAGATCACAAATGAATGGAATCATAAACATAGGTCATGGCCACCAATCATACACCGTGGATCCATGTCATGAAAATTCTACATAGCCACCATGAATACACTGTGGATCTATGTGAGAAGCCTATAATTAAGACATAGCCACACGACATACAAAGTGGATCTATGTGCCGACACAAATCATACATACTCCTGTCACAGCCTGGATCAAAAAGATGAGACCCAGGGTCTTCAATCCCGTCGCCTGAAAGTACGAATCTAGCCATGTGATTACATGTGTTGAAGTCGAACATGGTAGAAACCACATGATTATTGGTCATTGATGAAAACCATTAACAAGTGCAAGGGAAATCACCATTGATGTCAATGACTCCCAAGGTATTGAATTACAACCCGAACGAATGAGAATGAATGCGCTGAAGTTGAGCACTCGATGGAATCTATCGATCAGGGATCAATGATGTGAAACCCTCGTCAAAAGCGAAGAGACCTGCCATTAAGCGGTGCAAGTTCCAAGGTACTAAATGATTTCTAAGTCTCATTCTAGGATAATGAGTTGGAGTCGATGGAAAAAGACTCGTCACAGGAGGGCCTTGATGTATCCCCCATCAATGACACGAAATAAGTAACAGATTTTGAGGGTGAAACAAAGTATGAATATGGGTTGAAACGGACACGGGGAAGGCCAACATAGTAAGAATGGACAACTGCAGATGGTCGACTCAATAGAGGGCTTGTTTGAACTTCTCTTGAGCATATGAACGACACGATCAAGGACTTGGCAGCACTGACTCAAAGATGACCCAAGATACGACCTTGTAGCAAGTCCAACGAGAGACAAATGGATTTCCCAACCCGGATTCAAATGATGAATAGGGGGTGTCATGTTCAAGAGAGACGTTTACTGTCATTAATATGAATATGAAAACATATCCCTTTCCCAAAATTTCCCCCACCATCTTTGGCGAGTACCTCTTTATTTTTACACAAGCTTGAGGAGGATAACATATGCTTGTCGATGTAATCTCATCCTTCAGACGAGTCCCTCAGAGTATATTTAACGAACCTTAAGAAGGAGTGGTTCAGTCCCATTATGGGTCTTTCGATGTTTGTTTAACAAGTCTAAGGATAGAAAACTCAGGGGTTTTTCATGTTTTGAGAGTCTGAAAAACACTTAAAGAGAACTCTCTCAGTTCCTTTTTTGTAAAAGAGTTTGACGAGATTGAAAAAGTGAAAAACTATCACATGTCGAACATTTTCTTCAAATACTTTAACAAGCATGAAAAGAACAAGATTGCTCGGCAATCTTTTCATTTTTATGGAGTGTGAAAAGAGCTTAAAAGATCCTCCCTTACGTTCGTCGTTTTCATGTTACCATGATGAGTATGAAAAGATGAGAAAAAGTATACTCGGTTACGTTCTCATATATGTTCGAGAATGAGAACGAATGAAGACTGAGCTCGAGGTTTTTCCTACAAAAAACCTAAAAAAGTAGTCGTACATGCGACAAGAAAGAAACAAAAACCCGTACTCCCTCGTTCGGACTTCGAAGTTGTTATATCTGCGAAAAACCATACTCACAAGGCTATTAGGGTATTAGGTTTTTTAAGCAAAGAAATAAAAATAATATAAAAGATCAATCAGAAATAGTAAAAAGTGAATAAATATGGGTGAAAAGGACTTTTTACCATTTCATTGTTACTTTGCCCAAAACTTGTCCAACATGCCTCATTTTCCCCCAACATTCTTTGCTTGATTGCGGGAGGCACAAGCGATCATTCAATGAACGGTTTCAGCCAACGAGGTAACCTCCTGATTCTCCAACTTTTCCATGGTTTGTTTTTGGTTTTTATTGGCAATTTTTTAGAGTTTTGAGTCCATTTTAGGGTCAGAACATGCGGTCAAGCATTCTCGCAGGTGGGTCATGTGGGACTTGCAAGAATCTAATATTCTCACAAGTGGGCATCAGGGCACCTGCGAGAATCTTTCACTGTGCAAAAGGTTCACCTGCAAGGGCTGAAAAATGGATTTTAATGTGTGGTTTCGCTCAATAAAAATTATGAAAGAGTTTAAAACAAGTTTTTGACTTCCCTCTCATGGATCTATTGCAGGTGTTGACCATCACAATGTTGGAATGGAGAGAAAGAGAACATGAGGAGGATGATGCCATTGCCAGAAATGACCTGGGTACAGTCACTACCCTCTGGGAAAGTGGGCTCTTGAAATGTTTTAGGATCCCAGGCATGAGAGCCCAACTTAGGTTGTTAGAATACCTGGTCCACATGTGGGACATGGATCAACAGTTATTTCATGTGGGAGTCCATACACTAACACTAGATATCGAGGATATCCATTTTTTGATGGGGTTGTCACGACGTGGATACCAAGCTATTTTGACCGGAGGTAGAGGCAGTGGACTTCCTATGAGCAAGTATGTTCGCCAATATTGTGTTCCCAAGGCAGAGAGAAGCAAGGGTAAGGTTTCCATTTGGGGGGTTCAAGATTTGACCCTATGGATCATCTTGTTTACTATTGCACACATGGCTGGAAGCGAGGCTCTGCACATGGCTCTCCAGAGCTATTTCCAATACGCCATAGAGTGCAAAGAGCCTCAGGTTTTCAACTAGTCAGACGCGGTTCTATGTAATATGAAGAGGCAACTGACAAAGTGCAGAAGGGGTAACTTGAAGCAGTTTGGGTACGGGTCACTTTTGGTGTCATTCTTCCTTGAGAGGGTCCCACTATTGTGACTACAGGTAGATTGGGGTTTACCAGCCCCATAGGATCCGAGGATGTTGAGGTGGTGTAACCTCATGGCTCGACACGTAGTAGGGCCTATAATCAAGTATAATGATTCATTTTTTGACTGGTTGAGGCCCCATATGCTGATGATTGATGACTATGCATATGCCAGTTTGGATTTTCGAGGGGATCCAAATTTGGTCCTACTTGAGGATGCTCAGTGCGGTGACTTAAGTGAGAAGTACACATTTTGTTCTTTTTTAATGTTTTTGCAAATTTTATTATATGAAATTTTTTTATGTTTATCCAAGGAATAATAAAAAAACTTCCTTTTGATGACACAGATGTGGGGCCGTATCGACCTCCAGGAACGTCTCCCATACAAAGGCGAGGAGAAGTGGCTCCAGTGGCGAGATGGGATGCCGAGGACTACGAGGAAGTGGAACATAACTTAGAGGGGTTGACCGTGGATGTCCCAGACATTGCTATTGGGGAGATCCCAAGACATTACCAGCGCCATACTATGGGCATGTCTGAGTCTCTCAGTCGACTGCTTCGTAGGGTAGCCCAAGTAGTTGTGTGTTATCATGAGCATCATCCATGATGCTATTTTGTAGAAGCTATAGGCTTCGTATTTTGAGATTTTGATCCTTGGAAATAAACTTTTTGTAAAAACTTTTGATCGTTATATACATATATACGGCTTCTACCAGTTTATTTTGTGTTGTGTTATACATGTGATGCGTGATTGGTTTATAAATGTCCAAAATGTTTGTCTAACACATAGTTAGCTAAGGCATCAATTAATGTATTTAGACATCTAGGAATGTGTTGATATTCGATATAATCAAAATAACGTTCCAAGAGGAAAATTCGTAAATATACCCGTAATAAAGTAGGACTTCAGATAGCATAGACATTACTTAACTATAGTACTACTAGCTGCAAATCGAGTCGTATAACCAGGTGGTGGATATCAAGAGAAATAGCATCAATCAACAATTCAATGATGATGCTATATTCTGCAATATTATTGGTTGCACAACCGAGGCACACACCTCGTAGACTGATAAGTTTGTTTGTAGGGGCGTAAATTTCCCATGCAGTAGAAGCAAGGTTTTGAGTACTACGAATAGTACCATCGGTGAAGCCAATGTGGGGTAGCGAAGACTCTGACATCTAGAAACCAAGCACAATGCAAGATAAGAGGTCAAGGGCAGAGACCAAATAATGAAAAAGCATACTAAAGTAACACACAAAAAGTATGATACAATAAAATACAAGCACTCATGCACAGGTGCTCTTAAGCATAGTACTTCTTTAAGTACAACCCATTTCTAGGTTCACTCAAAGGGATACCGTCGTAGTCCACCAACTCGTAAGCTCCTTTCTCCAAAACTCATCTGACGATATAAGGACCTCGCCACATAGCTTCAAATTTTTCGACTCCTAGCATATCCTGATCTTGTTCTTAAAGGAGAACCAAATCACCTTCAAAGAAAATACGTGGCTTGACATGTTTATTGTATTGGGCTTTGACGCGTTTATTATGGGCTTCTATAACTAGGGTGGCATCGCGACGG
>JASDQU010736196.1:92566-110532 GCA_032191745.1 Picea mariana
CCGGTAAGCCCACAATGCTGAAAACAACATTGTGTGCCAACTTGTTTTGTGAATCCCTATCATTCGTCGAAGCATGGTAATGAGGACTTTGTTTATTGCTTCAACTTGGCCATTGGCTTGTGGGTAATAGGGTGTTGAGTTTTCATGGTGAAGACCCAACTTTTCAATGAGTTCAAACATCGTGAAGTTTCTAAAGTGGCTACTGTGATCAGTAATGATATCTTGAGGAACACCAAACCGAGCAATGATGTGATTGAATATGAATAATGCTACAGTCTTTCCGGTATTCTTGAATGTTGGCGTCGCCTTGGCCCATTTCATGAAATAATCTATGGCTACAATAATGTATCCATGCCCCCCGACCGAGTGAGGGTGACATGTCATGAAATTGATACCCCATTTCACAAAAGGACCAACAGATACCAAAGGGTGTAGAGGAGCAGGGTGTGATTGTATTTTATTGTTGTAGGTTTGGCAAGCGTGGAATTTTTGGACAGTGATTATACAATCATTGAATAAAGAAGGCCAAAAATACTCCGCTCATAATATCTTCTGGGTAGTAGCATATCCAGACATGTGACCACCACATGCTCTAGAATGGCAGTCATTCAGGGCTTTCTCGGCTTCGTCAAACGTGAGGCAGCGTCAGAAAACAGAATCGATCCCATGACGATAAAGAGTATCACCGAGGATGATACACTGACGAGCTTGGTAGCGTATTTGATGGCGGTCATTGCTAGACAAATTGGGCCGGAAAGTCTGGGTCTGGATATATATGATGATATCTCTGTACCAAAGGTCATCAGAACTGATCAGGAAAAGGGATTCATCGGGTAATGAATCCTCTACTACATTTTTCGTCCCAAAGCAGGGAAGGTCGCATATCAACTCAGAAAACACCAAGGATTTCTTGGACTTAACGCGTTCAAATTCTAAGTCAAACACCTGGAGTATTACGATCTATTTGGAGTATTTTCCCCCTAGCAATTGGCATGTAATAATGTGCTGCATAGGGTTGCAATTGGAAATCACCGTAGTCTTGCGTAAAAGGATATAGTGCCAGAAACATTGAACAGCTTGGATGGTTGCCAAGGCCATTTTTTCAACATGTATATATTTGGTTTCGATAGTCGTGAGACTCCGACTCAAGTAATAGATGACATGTTCATCATGAGAATCATCCTCATGGATGAGAACCATAGTGATGGTATAGTCTAAGGCTGCGAGGTAAAGGAAATAATCCTGACTCTAATCAAGTGGGAAGAGTAGTGGGGTACGTATCAAAGATAGTTTCAAAGATTCAAAAGCTTTGTCGGTAGTGGTATCCCATACGAACTTAGAACCTTTCTTGAGCAGTCACGTAAATCCAAGAGTTAGCTCAGCATAGTTCAAGATGAAACGACGGAGAAAGTTTGCCTTCCCTTTCAAACTTTGTAACTGATGAAGTGAAGAAGGAGGAGGAAGATTGAGAATCGCTTCGAACTTCAAAGGATATACCCTGATCCCTTGACGTGAAACAATAAAGCCCATAAGTTGGCCGGATTCTATGCAAAAAACACATTTGTGGGGATTCAAGTGTATATGGTAAAACCGACATCAAAGGAAAATGGCGTGGAGGTGTGTTGGATGATCTACACGGTGCATGGAATGAGCGGGTAAGTCATTGAGATATGGCTATACAATGTGCTTTATATCATGAAAGGCGTAAGACATAACATGTTGAAAAGTTGCACCGACATTCTTTAAACCGAATGGAAGTTTCCGGTAGGCGAAAGTGCCCCAAAGATAAATAAAAGTGATCTTGTGTTGGTCTGCAGGTACGATATTGATTTGATTATATCTAGAGAAACCATCCATCAGAGAGAAGATTTCACTTCCGACACAATCATCGACGATCTGGTCAATGAAGGGGGTAGGAAAGTTGTCTTTAGGACAATATTTATTAATGTCTCTATAATAAATGCACACGCGGATTATGCCTTGTTTCTTGTTAATCGAAACAAGATTGGAAACCCAGTCAGTTAGAGCCACAGGGTAAATAAAGCCAGCCTTAAGAAGTTTCTCAACTTCAAGCTTGATAGTGGTTGCTTTACGTGGGTGGACCGAACGAAATTGTTACCGGACGAGTTTAACACCCAGGTATGTTTGAATCTTGTGTGCCACAATGTTGGGGTCAATACCTGGCATTTCTTCATAGCTCCATGTGAAGATGTCACAAAATTCTTGGAAAAGAGACTTGTAGGTGACAACTTAGTCATGAGAACACGAAGCTCCGATATGCACATTTTCAACAACTCTGGGTTTTATGGATATGTCAAGGGGGATGGTGGGTGAGATATTACTTAAGTTCCCTTCATAGAACGTATCGTGTGTAGAATCAGGAATGTTAGAAATGACGACAACGGTCGATAGGGTCGAGATCTGTTGGTAACCCTCAATGGTGTATTGTTCAAGAAGAGGATGGAACGATGATTTCCATCATCCCAAGGGGTACCTTCCATGGACATAACAGAAATAATCATCTCATCCATAGGAAAAATGATGCAGAATGGATCCGGAGATAAAGCACCAAGAGAGGGGGTATAAGGGGTTGCAGATTGAATGGCTTGATAAGCGGATTCGACCGGACTCAAAGGCATTTCATCGCCACAACGAAGATGATCGTCAGGGTTGGGTACCATCCACGGGTCGTAAGACATAGTGATTCTGTGAACAGAGGTGGAGATCATGTTGATCGAGGCAACAAACAGATGTGGAACATCGGGTGGTGGAATGGGGAAAGTACCCATCAAAGAGGAATCTTTAAGAAGACCGACACTGACGTTCTCATATCTAGGGGGGGTTTTGCAATGAAAGGTACGTTGTCAGTACATGCATCAAAGTGAAAGAAGGCTAATTAGTCTATGGTAACTAATTTTCCTTGATGTGGGAAACACATGACATGGAAAAGAGTGGACACAACTGCACACATGGAATCGATCCAGCTACGGCCAAGTAGAAGGTTGTAATCGAGAGAAGCGTCAAAGACCTCCACTTCAAGATTGACCATTTTTCCTTCAAACATAATAGGCAACGAAGGGAGGACACCATAAGGCTTAAAACCAGAGCCATTGAAGGCTTTGAGCATGTTATGGGATTCAGTTAAAGGAGGAGAGTCGATGGCTTTCCAGCAGGTAATAGACATGACACACGTCGAGGCACCCTCATCAATAACTATTCTACAAATGTTTTTGTCGGAGACAATAACTTGTATTTGGAACGCGAGTTGAGGGGGTAACCTTGGAATGTGATCTTCCACTTCAAAAATTATTAAATTTGTATCTGTAGGGTTGATTCCACCAATAGATTTCAACAGTGCCTTCCATTGTATAGGACAACTCTGAAGGACTTCGAGGTCTGACATCGCGGATGATGGTTGGGCCGGATCTTCGACAATACTGTAGTTATGGGAAGCATGTGCATGAGGATTGAAAGCCGATTTTCGAACAACACCCTTTGGGGGAGGGCGAAGAACTATTTCTAGGCTCAGTCATTTGAGATGAAGAGGACTTGGTAGGTGGGGTGATGGGACATGGTTGGACCAATGAATGAGGTATTACATCAACCTTCTCTTTGGAGGAAGAATAATCTTTGGCTCGAGTGGTAAGTGTGATGTCATTCTTCTTTGAATCACCTGTACACATTAAGACATAGGATGTATTGGAGGGGGAAGGTTGGTCATGAATGACCAATTGGCCTATTGTTGAGAAGGGAAGGGTTGTGACAACACAGCCGGAGTGGGGGGTTTCGGGGTCCCTTGAAGAAACTTAGTAACCTCAGCTTGTCATGGACAATCCTTAGTGTAGTGATCATCACCATAGATAAGACAAGGGTATCAGGGTTTGCGCTTATCCTTATCATCAACAGGTGGTGTTTTGGTTTTCTCAGATTGCGGATTATTTTTATCCTCCTTGTTCTTATCCTTTCCTTTTTTGGATTTATTTTTGTTGGTGGGGGTATATTGAACAGAGTTCACCTTAGAAGTCTTGTCGGTGGGAGGGGTAGGAGACAAAGCATTTTGAACATTAGAAGAAATGGATTTGGGGTTGTTGCTAGAGGTTTGGACGGAATGAAGTTGGGCACGGAAAGTGTCAATCACACTGTCAGCTGCATGAGAAGCAGCGGGAGTAGTTGAAGTAGAAGAAGTAGAAGGATGAGGTGCGTCAGGGAGTAAGTCGTAAAGAGTACCCGTTTATGAGTAAACAAGGTTGAGGTATTGAGCACGACTGATTTCCTATTCTTCTGTGACAACTCCACCCATGGCGATGTCACAAGTGATATCGTTCATGAATGATTTTGTGAACCACTCTGCCAGCAACTGATCGGGAAGTTCGAGTTTGATGAGACGTCCTCTCCGTCGCCACTCATGAATGTGATCAGAGATATGAGTGGCTTTGGTTTGTTTGAAAGAAATCAAAATTTCGGTTCATGTTTCGTAGTGGATCGGTAACTGGTAGTGGGTGAGAAAATCCATAGAGAGGGTGTTGAAGTCGGTGAAGAAGCCTCGTGGTAATTCTATATACCACTTCGCGGCGGAACTTGTGAGGGTTCATTGAAAAATGCATAAATGAATAGAGTCATCCATCAAGGAGTTAGATGAGCACCAAAGGTGAAAATTCATTACATGATTGTTCAGGTCCTCTCCCAATTTACCATCGAATTTAGGGATGTCGAATGGTAGTTTGGCCAGTATGGCAGGCCATTGAAGAGAGTGACGAATCAGATCATTTAAAATTCTTGACAGATTAGGGAGGCCCAGGGTGGCTAAGAAGGGCAACTGTATATTCACATGTAGGTACTGGTGACTTTGGGGAGGGAATCCCATCGGTAGACCAGTGGGATCATAAACAGTTTGCATATAATGCGAAGATCCGGGCAGATTAGGTTGTTGGTGTGGAGGCAAGTAATTCATAAGGTTGTACCCTTGAACAGGGGCATGGGGTTGAGAGTTTGAGCCCCAAATAGGATTGGACGTGCTTCGATATGGTTGGCCTATACTAGGGGGTATGAAGGAGCTAGCTTGAGGCTGTTGCCCCCCAGTCGAGTGAGGATTATTTTGAATAAGATAATTCCAATACTGGGCCAAGGATGGAGGTATGTTTTTTCCATAGGGTGGGGTCAGTGGGGGTTTCCCTCCAATCGGGGGTTGCGTCCCAATTGGGATTTGTCCTGCAAAAGGGGATTGGGTTTGGCCTCCTTGGTGAAATTGTCCACCGACAGGAATCTGGTAATTAGGTGTGAAAGATGGGATGGTGCCACTAGGATCAGTGCCTCCAATAGAGGATGGAATAGGTCCTCTGAAAGGGGGTCGAGGAAGTGTCAGAATGAAACCGAGAACGAGATGGTGCCCAGAAGGAGTGGAAATGCCAGGAATCCCGAATGAGATTTGTGTAGGAGCGGGAATAGAAGCATTCAACGCATGATATCCAGGCGGAAGTGTTGGGGGGAATCTAGGCGAAAGTGGTGTGCCAATGGGAGCTTGGCTAGCCGTTGTAGTCCCAGTGTGAGAACTCGTAATATCTGGGACCATTGTGTAATGGACCGTTTATAGGGGGATAGTCAAGATGTGGTCAGCTGGCGGGGAGTCTGTACCAGGAAAATAATATGCAATAGTAAAAGGTATCGCATCTGGATTAGATGTTTCAGGCAGCTAAGGTGTGACAGTGATATCAACGCCTACTCCTGAGCCAAAAAGATCACGTCTAAAAATGATAGTAGTCCAAAAAGGATCTTGACCCTAAGGTATTGTAAAAGGTCCAGTTGGTAATCCAGAAGACTGAACAACTATTTCTCCGGAAGAATTCACTCGAATAATATGTCTCTCTGAGTAGGGAGGAAGTCAGAAGTCCTCTCGAGAATTGGTAATTTGGAACCATTCTAAAGAGTTAGTTCTTTCCACTTGTGGAGTGGTGACGTCTTGGACTTCACTCTGTTGAGGAGAGCCCTCCGGTGAGTTGGTAGACAAGGGTTGAGAACCTTCCAGATCTTCTGGGGGTAGGCCTTGCATTCTACGTGAATGACATGGAGGGTCAATTGTGATCGAGTTAGAATATTACGAAAGAAATTCTATGGCCAACTTGGGTAAACAAACAGCATGCGCTAATAAAATCTAGGAAGAAAAACCAAGCAAACAAGACCTTATAATTTTGAAGTCACTAGTTGGTGATGAAATCCAACGTCGCGACAATGAGAGGAGAAGGGGCTGGGCGAGGGTGTAAAAGTTTCGTTGATGACCTGCTTAATGGACTTACACCCTAGTGCAAGCTCCCACACACAATCGTGGGTATACCCTCCAAGGAGCCCAAGTGAGTCTGGCCAACATCAATTCCAGGTACCGTGAAGACTTACCCCTTCACAGTCACCTTGTGTAAGACCCTAAGAAGATAGGCTACTAAGGTTACCACAAACAACAATGATGCCTAGGGGAACAGTCGATAGTCTGATCCACATGCAAGGGCAGGGTATCTAGCCCGAAATCAACTTGAGAGGAGTTCACTCATCATTGTGGGTATACCTTCAAGTGACCCCCGTAATACGTGCAATCTCTACACCGAGATCAACAAAGCAGGGTGAGTAACTCTGTCAATCTCAAAGCGACCTCAGGTTTGACCCTTGTGCGAGAAGGGCTTCCCAGGAAAAAAATGCTGTCAAATTCCATTTGCAGCATTTTTTCCTGNGTGTGTTTTGTGCTTTGGAGAGTGTGTCTCACTGCCTATTCCAAAGCTCTAGCCTAGCTAACGTTGGTGCAAAAGAGCCCTAGAAAAAGTTACTAGTTGAATTTTAAAGTTGCGCAATATTAATAAAGGTTGTTGTTATGCAAAAAGGAGATGGAAATGAAACTGATGTTGTGTGAGACTTTGGCCCAACAATGCGTAAATAAGAATGAATTATACAAATTTTTGTTCGATGAATCCTATTTACAGGAGGGAAAGAGGAGTTTTCTGGAACAATGCAAACTACGATGTATGATCTTCTCTGAAATGTAATATCAAACAATCATGAACAATGTAAATTCCCTATTTATTGTCTTTCAATACTTGAATGACAATATTTTTCGAATAAAAGGTCGCTACAAAAAAGAAAAAGGTCTTTATTTTTTTATTAGAAACCAAGCAACAGGGATGGAACTAAAAAAAAGTAAGCAACCAACGAAAAATAAATACTCAACAAACACCCAAAACGATCTTTCAATGAAGATAAAAATAATAAACTGACAAGACCAGTCTTTTCAAATGCACATGGGTAACAATTTTCCAAGTAATAGGCAATTGAAAAGGACAATTAATCTCAACTTTTCATCCAATCAAAGGCTCCTGACCAAACAAGCACTCGAATTTCAGAATCAAAGATTATACCCTTGTTAAGAAAAGGTCAAGAGGTAAAAATTGAGAAAAAATGATCAAGAAAAGCTTTCGATTTCTGAAAACTAATCATTCACGAGATTTGAAGTCAAGAAACATTCAATCACTGGCCAGAGAAGTTCTTCCCAGAGACACAAACAAATCTGGGCATCTGAAGACACAAAAGACTTAATCCAAAATTTTTACAAGTGAGTTCGCAATCTGGTAGTGGGTACAGTGCGAGAATTAAGGATTCTCACAGGCCAGACACAGGCAAGTTGCGAGAAGTTTGCACTGAACTGAACACTAGGGTGTGAACTTCAGTTATTCTCACAGGCTACGGAAAGGTGCAGTGCGAGAAGTTTTGTAATCAGGCAAATTTTGGAAAAAGGACACAACTTTTGAGGGAACTTCTGGATCCAGGGAGTCTGTAAGGATCTCCTCAAGACTCAGAGATTGATTGGGAATGAAAAAGGGTAGGTCAAGAGAAAATGGCCAGGTAAAAACCACCAAAATGGGTTGTCTCCCCAGCAGAGTCGCCAATTTTGTTACTGGATAAATCGGTAGGTGTGGACACTAACAGATCTCCCTAGATCCACCTATATCTAGAACAAAATAGGACAGGACATGACTCTTTCTCTAAGTTGCAGTCATTGAATCTACTACCCAGAAGGAATGAGTGACATACCTTTATATTGCTTCCTTAGGTCTTTTTTGTCCCTGCTTCGCTCTAGTGCTCTTGTGAAATCAGGTCGAAGACAACACAAACCAACCAAAGTGAAGATGGCTAAGTATATTTAATGTCAACCTATGCATATGATCAAGGAGTTATGCAATAAAATAAGAGTGATTTTATGAGAAAGGGACATGTCGTTGTATTATATTAAATGAAAGTAGAAGATACAACCGGATCGCCTTGATGTCGCAAGCTTCCTTTCAATGACCCTTGGTTCCAACACACACACTTGCTCTACATTTGCATGAAAAAGATCCAATACAACTTGATAGACCAAATAGAGTCTTCAAGCTTCTATCCAAGCAGAGTTCTTCACACAATTCTTTCACCAATTCTTCATTCAATCTTGCTTAACCTTTTCCATGAGAAACCTTTCAATATATAGGAGAAGGAGAGATGGTTAAATGGATGAGGATGATCCCACTAAATATGAGAAGTCAGTAGGATGCCAACCATGTGAATGCCAACTCATTTTCTAGAAGATTCCCTTCTAGAACCTTCGTGACCTCTTCTCTTTTCCAAGCTTTGAAACAGGTTCGCACCCCACCTATAGAGCAGACTACGAACAATTCGCACCCTAAGTATGGGTTTCCTGTGAGAATAAAGGATTTTCACACCCTATAACATAGGAAGCCTATGAACTCATCTTAAAAATATGTTTTTTGGAAGAAGACAACAGTCACTTTTCTCAGGCAACAAGTCCTTGTGGGAGCCTGAATACATCACTCTAGAGACATCACCAGAGTGATCAAAATAATGTGTAACACTAGGGTTGGTGCCCTAAATACAAGGGAGTTGGTGCTTCCTAAGGTTGGTGCACTAAAGACGAGGAAGTTGGTGCTTCCTAAGGTTGGTGCCCTCAAGAAGGGGATATGTATCTCCTAGAGTTGGTGCTCTAAAAAGGATTGGTGTCCTTCATTATTCTTTATAAACCTTGTAATTGATGTTAAACTTATTTATATAATTGATTTTTCATACAATTCATTTTTGATTCATTGTGGTAATCAATAAAATATAAAAAGTAACTGCTAATTGTTAAAAAGGGAAATATTGATTCACCCCCCCCCCTCTCAGTATTCCAACAATTGGTATCAGAGCGGGTGCCTTCAGCACAATCTAACAATTGAAAGGTAGATCATGAAGATGGATCAACAAGAGGCAATGTCTAACAACAAAGCACAATTGTTCAATGGAGGAGGCTATACTCTATGGAAAATAAGAATGAAAAACTTCTTGTTGTCTCTTGATTTTGATGTCTAGAAATCTGTTGAAGATGGTTACACTGCACCAACTACTCCACCCAAAGAAAATCCAGGAAATAAAATCTGCAATAACAACTCAAGAGAAGTTAATGCAATTCTAGGAGGGTTGACAAATTCTATCTGTGCAAAGGTTATGCATTGTAAATCAGCCAAAGAAATTTGAGACAAGTTGGAGGTTGTATATGAAGGAGATGATAAAGTCAAGGCAGCCAAACTACATACCTATAGAACTCATTTTGAAAATCTGAAAATAAAAGAAGAAGAAAATAGTTGAGTACTTTCATAGGGTAGATGAAGTGGTTAAATCAATCAAAGCGGCAAGAGAAGAAATTACAGATAACCTATTGTGCAAAAAATACTAAGATCATTACTTATGAGATATGAAGCAAAGATTTCTACAATTGAAGATAGAACTGATCTAAGCACACTCACAGTTGATTAGCTTCATGGAATTTTTACAGCATATGAAATGAGAATAGGGAATGATAAATCAACAAAAAATGAAACAACCTTTAAAGAATCTAAGACAAAGATGAGGCAGGAGCAAAAGACCAATGATAAGTCATCAGATATATAAGATGTAGAAGAGGCCAACTTTATAAAGAAACTCCAGAAAGGATTTGGAAAATATAAAGGACAATTACCTTTCAAATGTTTCAACTATGGAAGAATTGGACACTTTGCTAACAAATGTCCCTATCCCAAGCAGGAGGAAAATTATGAAGAAGTTCACAACCAGAAAAACCAATAGAAGAAGAAATTTAATAAGAAAAAGAAAAACTTCTACTCCAAAGAAGACAACAACTCTTCAGACATAAGTGAAGATGAAAATTCGTAGCTTTTGTTTATGGGAATGAAAACTCAAGATGATAAACATTCAGAAGATGAATAAGAAGGGAACTTCGAAGAAGAAATCCTTAGTGTAATTGAAGAACTAGGAAAAACTAAAAACCAAAACAGGGTACTAAGAATAGAGCTTCTAGAGATTATAGAAGCTACTAAATCAAGAAAGAGGTAAGTTTCCAAAACCATTAAGGAGTCATAATAGACCATCAGTGATTTGAAGTCCCAACTCCTGGAAGCTAATAAAACTGAATAAATCATTCTACAACAACTTAATGATAAAAAACAAGTATGTGAGAAACTAGAAGCTGAGATTAAGCTACTAAAATGTGAAATTGAGAAAGTATAGAAGGGATCACAATTTGAAAATAGTTTAAGGATATTGAATGAAATTAGCAATAGTCAAAGGTCACCAAATAACAAGACTGGTTTGGGATACACTCAAGACTCAACTTCTGCATCACAAGGATCTATCAAAAAACCAATCAGCTACGCAGATGCTCTGAAAAACTCATTTAGAAAAGAAGATAATGAGGAAAAGATGACACCATTGAAAACGGTTACACATAAACATAAATCAACACTCTCCATTGGAGTAAAAGATGACTGAAATAAATTCATCAGAAGAAATACCCCTAAATATTTATTTATTGGATATTGTTCCTCTTGCAATAATTTTGGACATAAGGCAGTACACTGCAAAGCTTATGGAAAATACAATAATATAAATGTACAAAGAGAGAAGAACAACAAGTACAATAAAGAAAAGAGAAACTGTAACTCGTTTTCTTCTTTGCAAGATTTCAATAGTGAATTCCAAAAATGCAACAACTATGGTCATAAAACAAGTGATTGTAGATTGCCAAAATATGATAAAATGACAAATATTCCCCATAATAAAAAAGAATGGAGGAAAAAGAAAACAAAGTGCAATGTAGCATTATATGCGAGAAATCAAGAGTGTCAGTGGTATATAGACAGTGGATGTTCCAAACACATGACTGGAGATCAAAGTAAATTTCTCAAGTTAAATAAGAAAAGAAAAGAAAAAGTAAATTTTGGAGATAATATGTCAGCCAAGATACTGAGAAAAGGTGTTGGGTATGTGTTATATTCTTTGCAGGGTTGTTGCCACACTATTGGGTATGTGTTATATTCTTTTCACTGCTAGCTATGGATTGTGCTGCGAAGGAAGACTGGGATTGGACAGAGTGGTGGATATACATGGCTTTCTGGATGCAGACTGGGCTGGAGATTTGGATCATAGGAGATCTACAAGTGGGTATTTGTTTAACCTGTTTGGAGGAGAAATAAGTTGGATGAGAAAAAGACAAGCTATAGTGGCACTTTCAACTACAGAAGTTGAATGCATGGCAGCCACTCGTGCAAGCAAGGAAGAAATATGGTTACAAAGACTGTGTTCAGGTATTGGGTTGGTACAACAAACTGTAAGGATAGGTGTGACAGTCAGAGTGCAACTTTTCTAGCAAAGAACCCAACTTATCATTCAAAGACAAAGCATATTGATATTCAATATCACTTTTTGAGAGACATGATTGAAGAAAAGAAAGTATCATTGATGAAGGTGGACACTTTGAAGAATGTTGCAGACTCATTAACAAAATATGTGATCACTGAGAAGTTCTCTTGGTGTAGAGGATCTATGGGCATTGTTTCCCTAGATTGTTGACTATGTAACCATGTAACCCCCTGTATGAAAAGAAAACAACAAGTGGGAGAATGTTGGGTATGTGTTATATTATTTGCAGGGTTTCTACCACAATGTTGGGTATGTGTTATATTCTTTGCACAAGCAGTAGTGTCTGCCTTGGGAAACCTGTCACATATTTAGGTGGCTTTTCGGCACATGGTTTCTTTGCCAATGGTTTTCTATTTCCGGTTAAGGAATTAGGGTTGTTGAATAATCCAGGTCATTGGGTTAGGGTTTTGGATGTTGTTGGCTCCTATATGTATATTGTATTGTAAACAATGTATCACAATGATAATATAGAATATGTTGGTTTTCCCGGTTTGGGTTTCCAGGGGAAAAAACTTTGTGTAATGTTTGTATTTGCCATTGTGTCTTTTCTGTTCTTTAACTAAAAATCCATTTGCAGTAAATATTGTACAAGGTTAAAATCTTCAAAAGGCACTGTTAGTTTAGGAAATAATAAAACCAAAGAAAAAGATGTACTTTTGGAAGAAAATCTCAAACCAAATCTTCCAAGTGTAAGTCATACTTGTGATCAGAGTCACATACTTACTTTTGATTCTCATAAATGTGAAATCAGAAAAAAGGACATTGGAAAGCTAGTGGAAGTTACACCAAGAACATCTAGTTATGTGTACATCCTCGATATAGAAGAAGAAGAAAAATGATGGTTAGCCAAGTAGATGAAAGTTGGCTATGGAATAGAAGGTTGGGACATTTAAGCTTTGACAACTTGATTAAAGCCAATGAAAAAGAAGTAGTTAGGGACCTACCAAAAGTAATTAAACCTTCAAATCCTATTTGTAAACATTGTCAAATAGGAAAGAAAACAAGAGTTAGGTTCAAAACAAAAGAGCATTCCACAACTAAATCATTAGAGCTTATTCACACACATCTATGTGGACCTACCAGAACCAAAAACACTTATGGTGAACATTATTTTATGTTGATTGTCGATGATTACACAAGACTGACCTGGGTTTTCTTTTTAAAAGAAAAATCAGAAGCCTTTGAGAAATTTAAATATATAAATCTCTAGTATAAAATGAAACAGATCTAAAAATTAAGTGTCTAAGATCAGACAATGAAGGAGAGTTCACCTCTAAAGAGTTTACTCAATTCTGTGAAAACCATGGTATCAAAAGACAACTTCAACTCCTAAGACTCATCAACAGAATGGAGTAGTAGAAAGGAAAAACAGAACAGTTCAAGAAGCTACAAGAACTATGCTAAATGAATCCAAACTTCTAGACAAATTTTGGAGAAATGTAATCCACACAGAAGTTCACATACTTAATAGAGCTCAGTTGATACCCAATCATGACAAAACCCCTTATGAACTATTGTTTGGGAGGCCAGCCTCTGTAAAATACTTTAGACTTTTTGGAAGTAAATGTTACATAAACAATGATGAAGATAACCAAGGAAAGTTTGATCCAAGATCTGATGAAGGAATATTCTTAGGATACTCGTCAAATAAAAATTCATACACATGTTATAATATCAGGCTACTAAAAATAGTGGAAAGTGAAAATGTAAAAATAGATGATCTAATAAAGGGCATATCCCAAGACTTTGATAAAAAAATCTCAAAAACAAGATGATGATATAAAATCTCAACAAGCAGATGATGATGTAGAATCTCAACAAGAAAATGATGATGAAACACAGGAAAATGAACCTCACACTGATGAAGAAGACAATGAAGAAACGCCCTTGCCAAGAGATCCATCAAAAAGAGTTCAAAATAATCATCCTGAAAGATAGGTCATTGGAGATAAAAGTACAGGAGTAGAAACAAGAAGGAAAATAGCCTTTGACTCAGAACAAGCAATGGTATCCCTAATTGAACCTAAATCAGTTAAATAATTTGTTAAAAGTAAAGATTGGATAAAATCAATGAATGAAGAACTAGATCAAATAGAAAAGAATCAGACTTGGGAACTAGTTCCAAGACCCAAGAACAAAAATGTGATAGGAACTAAGTGGATCTTCAAGAACAAATTAAATGAAAATGGGGAAATTATGAAGAAAAAATCCAGATTAGTTTGCAAAGGATATTCCCAAGTAGAAGGTATTTATTTTGAAGAAACTTTCTCTCTAGTAGCAAAACTTAAGGCAATCAGAATGTTCCTAGCATTTGCATGTTTCAGAAACTTCAAAATTTATCAGATGGATGTCAAATAAGCCTTCCTTAATGGAACACTAGAAGAATAAGTCTACGTTGAGCAACCAGAAGGTTTCATGTTATCAGAAAACCATGACTATGTGTGCAAACTGAAAAAGGCTCTGTATGGTCTTAAACAAGCCCCCAAAGCATGGTTCTCTAGGCTTGATCAATATCTACAAAAATAGGGATACAAGAGAGGGACTACTGACAACAACTTATATATCAAAATTGAGGATCAAAACATGATTGATGTGGTAGTATATGTAGATGACATCATATTTGGGAGTAATCTCACTAGACTAAGCATAAAATTTGCAACCAAAATGCAAGAAGAGTTTGAAATGTCTATGTTGGGAGAACTATCATTTTTCTTAGGTTTACAGGTAAATCAAGTAGAAAATGGAATATTTGTTTCCCAAACCAAATATATCAAGGAAATGCTGAAGAAATTCCAAATGGAAGACAGTAAACCTATGGGTACTCTAATGGTCACTGTATGTAAACTAAGTCTATAAGATAACTCACCAAAATTAGACCAAATGATGTATAGATCTATGATTGGAAGTTTGCTCTATTCAATAACAACAAGACCTAACATCATGGAGGTTGTAGGAATCGTGGGGAGATTTCAATATGCACATAAAGAAACCCACTTAAAAGTAGTAAAAAGAATATTCAAATACCTTCAAGGCACCCTAGAACTAGGATTATGGTATCCAAAAAATAAAGACTTCAATCTAACCGCATATACTGATTCAGATTGGGCAGGTAGCATAGATGATAGGAAAAGCACCAATGGAGGAGCGTTTTTCTTAGGAAAAAGTCTGGTAGCATGGTCCAGAAAGAAACAAACATCCACATCACTCTCTATAACAGAGGCATAATACATTATTGTTTCATCTTGTTGCACACAAGTTCTTTGGATGAAGCAAACTCTAGAATACCTACAAATAAAATATAATGATCCTATTACTATTAATTGTGACAACACTAGTGCCATAAGTATCTCTAAAAATCCAGTCATGCATTTGAAAACCAAACATATCCCAATTAAATACCATTTCCTAAGAGATCAGGTCACCCAAAAAATAGTTAAAATAATATATATAGACACCAAAGAACAAATTGCTAACATTTTCAAAAAACCTCTGCCCAGGAGTACTTTTGAAAATATTTGACAGAAATTAGGAGTAATTCAAAAACCTCAATAAAAATTGAATGGCCAGGGGAGAATTACCCTAGGGGGAGAAAACCTTTTCCATTGATGTCAAAGGGGGGGAATAACTTCATAGATAAAAGCATCATCACAGGGGGAGTGTGTATGAAGTTAGATTTTTTCCCTCAATGAAAAAGGGGGAGATTGTTGTACATACTATCATTGATGTATTTTCATTAATGTCAACAGTCGATGATGCACATACAGCTCAAAAGGGAAAGTGCAGTGCAGAAACGTGATCGGGATCAAAATCCCCACAGGACAAACTAGGACCGTTGGATACGCAAGCGCCAGATCAAGGTTAGGGATTGATTGCAGAGCATGAAGGGAGAAATAAACTACACACTATTTCCAATCCCTCAATTAGTCTAGATCGTCAAATCACATTGACTCAAAGATCAATGACTATGGTTGATCCACCAACAATCGCACAAATTCAAATTGCGGAGTTTGGGCAACGGACTAAACCATGTGCAAGTTACGGTTCTATAATCCACATCGACCGTTGGATCAATTTGAGTGGAAGGATAGAGTAAGTCATGAACCATAGATCATGGAAGTGACATATGCATGGTCATTTCAGCTTTGACCACTTCGAGTAAAATTGACCGAAGGAAATGTGCATAAAGGAATTTTAGTCGAAGCCGAAGTTTTGAAGTAAACGTGAGTCATGTGATCTAAGGATTACTTCGAAAAAACTTCTGACCATTCGATATGAAGTAGATATATATGATAAGGTCTTAGCTAGAGTCCCCAAAAACTTGAATTCCCGACAACCATCCGATCGTAGGTAACGTTTTGGGAAAAATAAGAGTCGTTGGATTTAAACCAAGGCAAAGCAGCATCACAGACAGATCGAGTCGTCGATCTAAAATCACAATCAACGAACAACAGTCATTTCGGGTTAAAATTTTTGAGGAGGTTACACTTTGGGTAAAACAAGAAGTAATAAAGACGAAGGCCTAAGCCTCAAAGTCCCAAAGTAAATGAGGACCATCGGATCTGGACAATACATGATGATCGTTGGATCAGAATAGTGGTAAAATTTTGGTGCTGACCACTTCGAAAGAAAAGGGTTGAGAACAAGTAAGATCACATGAAGGTCGAAGTCCTAAAGTGGACATGAGTCGTCTGATCTGAAGAACACTTTGGGAAATATCCTGACCATCGAATCAAGGAAAGTAGAAGGATATGATAAGCAAGGAAAAGGGCTCAGATCCCAAATACCCGAATTACTGATAGTCGTTGGATTAAGTTAATCTTTTTTCAGGTTAAATAAGGACCGTTAGATCTAGGAGAAGAACATGTGCCACATGAGGAGTGCCACGTAAACAAGTGGCATCATCAAGTTACATCACTCAGGGAGTTTGTACTTCGGGAGTTTCACCAACAAAAAATACCCGAAGTCCCAAAGTTCTGAAATGAACAAGAACCGTTCATCGTGCAAATAACATCCAACCATCCGATCTACTTCAGCAAAATGAACTGTGAAATATTAAAGGACAATGAATGAGAAATCACCCAAAGTGTTGAAGGCCAAAGTTAATGCATACCATTGATATAATTCGGGAGCGTTCTCGATCATTGATCAAGTACAATGGAAGGATAGTGTAAGTGGAAGTGTTAACCGACAGCAAGCGGTCACCACTACTGTATGACTTATTTAGTAGGTAATCACTTTGGATGAATTGCTACTCCATAGTTCAAGATCCACGAATAGTTGAAGTCCCGGAGTAAATGAGAATCGTCCATCTCATCATGACATTAAAACATGATCGTTGATTTTGCTAAGTAATCAAGCATTTGCTTGGCTTAGCACCTGGTCACCACCTGCGGTAGTATGGAATAAAGAAACACAGGGCGAAAGAAGAGGCAGTGCTTAATAAGCCCGTGGTCCTGCGCCTATGGTCATATGTAAATGGTTTGAAGGAATCGCCTCTACAGAATTTGATTTCTGAAATATTTGCAGAGACATGAAATTAAGTTAAATGAAATCGATCCATACCTGTGATCGATTAATGAAAATCATTTTCATTAAATTGAAAAGGCTTCTCGATAATATTTGAGTAAAACAAAACAAACGAGATTATTTTTAATGAAGAGGTGCGATGGTCCAAACAAAGGGACACAATGTTTCATATCTCACACCAGTTGGAAGAGTATATAAATGAGAAAGAGTGGTGAGAAGAAAGCATCTCTGCAGTCCACATCAAAAGATCAAAAGAAGAAGGAGATTCCAAAGAAGGAAAGTTGAAGATACTTATGCAGTGAGGGTGGAAGGGAGGAGAATGGAAGGATTCATATCCTTACTAAGCAAATTGTAAAAGATAAGGGAGTTGGAGCTTCCTAGGGTTGGTTCTCTAAATACAAGGGAGTTTGTGCTTCTTAGGGTTGGTGCCCTAAAGAAGAGGGATTTGGTGCTTCCTAGGGTTGGTTCCCTAAAGAAGGGGATCTGTGTTTCCTAGAGTTGGTGCTCTAAAGAGGATTGGTGTCCTTCACTATTTTTTATAAACCTTGTAATTGATGTTAAATATATTTATATAATTGATTTCGCATACAATTCATTGTTGATTCATTGAGGTAATCAATAAAATATAAAAAGTAACTGCTAATTGTTAAAAAGGAGAATATTGATTCACCCACCCCCCC
>JASDQU010736196.1:110645-126778 GCA_032191745.1 Picea mariana
AGGTTTTCAAAGGAGTCTTATTCTTTGACAAAGTGCTACAAAGGTTGTCAGATGATGGGGCAAGGGAAAATATTTTAATGGATGAGGAAGAAAAGAGGAAAATAACTCAAGATCAATTCCTCTTGCTTCTGGAGAAATATAAAGAGAAGTTGGAGGCAAAGGAATAAGAGGAGAAAAGAAAAGCATAGGAGAGAAACCAAAAGGAAGTAATAGCTGAAGAAGAATACCGAAGGAAACAAACATAAAAAGGAAAGACAAAGGATGAATCCAAAAAGAGTTCCAAGATAGATGAGAAAAATAAAAAGGAAGATGCACTAAAGAAGTTGGTTGATGATAGGAAGAAAAATACAGAAAAGGAAGAAAAAGATTAGCAGGATGCACTACAAAATAAAAAGGCCGAAGAGAAAAGATAAAGAATAGTAGCAAAAGAAGAGGCAAGGAAAAATAAAGAAGAGGAAGAACAATAGAAGGTTGCTAAAGTTGAAACCAAAAAGTAAGTTGATGAGGAAGCAAAGAAATAAAGACGAAAGAAATTGGGTGAAGCCTAGAACGGTCCAACAACTCCAGGTATAGACATAGTTAACATTCCCCCACAAGAATGAATCCCTCTTATGGCCATACCAGGTAACCTTTCCTTCCCTTTACAAGTATTAGAATTAGATGAAGTTGTAGTCTTAGTAGGGGAATATTACTACAACAACAAAACAAAAGGCATATAGAAGAGGACCAATAAAAGGAAAAGAGGGGATATAACTTTCAGCCAACAATAAACTAAAAGAGTTATTGAATGGAAGGCAGGGCTAGATCCAAAATATAATGCCATCCAGACCGCCTCTGCTCTTCATGCATTTGCAGGAGAGAATTCCATGTCTTTTTATGATATAACTACAACATTAGACACCTCACATGCCAATATTGTTGAACTAGAAGGGGTGTTAACTACATAGAAGGATGACATCACT
The DNA here is from genome assembly GCA_032191745.1 of Picea mariana. Taxonomy (NCBI): domain Eukaryota; kingdom Viridiplantae; phylum Streptophyta; class Pinopsida; order Pinales; family Pinaceae; genus Picea; species Picea mariana. The sequence goes on from JASDQU010736196.1 coordinate 111,608, forward strand.
GTCGAACTTGAGAAAGTAGTTAGAATTGCATATGATATCCACAAAGAAGAAATGGAAAAGGCCCTACAGGAACAAAAGGATAAAATGGAGGCATAGTTTGAGAAGAGAGTACACACAACTCATAATTTGCAAAGAGAAGAACTAGAATCCCTCAAGATGATACATTCCAAAGAGATAGAACAATTAATGTTAGAAAAATAGGATCGCGGAACAATATAATAAAACAAATGTGGAAATAAAACATAGAAGACACACAATACAATAGAAACACAGATATAGATGGTTCACCCAGTGTGGGATACATCCACCAAAGAAGTTGTCAGGTCCTTCCTTTTTATTATCCAACAAAATGAAGGGATACAACCTACAACACACCCATTGTAACTTCCTCTTCTTTCTCTCACAGTCTCCTCTCTCATAATATAATATTCGCAATGATGCACAATCGCAATACAATTCCCTCATAAAATAGGGTTTCCTTCTAGGGAAAAAAACCCTAACATAAATTTTAGCATCAGATCTGTGACCTTATAATGAACGGTCCATATTTACTATGAAATTACAATATAGATTTACAAGGAATTTTTTCCTTTGGGGGCTTTGCCCCCAAACCCCCACTTTCACTCGAACCCCCCCCCCACTTTCACTCGGACTCCCCAGCTAGGAGGATGAGCCACCTGGTCCTTGAAGGGGGGGAATCCCCCCATGCGTGGAGGGGTGTACAATCTTCATGGGGTATAAACATGGCTGAAAACAAAGACCTCTGAATTAGGAAGATAATCGGGCTCCACAACCAACAGTTAAAGGATAAGTACACTCACGAGTTGACCAACCTACAGATAGAAAGAATGGAGGCCAGCAAGTTTGTTGAACAATTGGAACAAAAAAATTAGGGACTGGAGCACGACAAAGAAATACTTGGGAATTAAGACCATTGAAGAAAGTAAAACATGAGCTCTCATCCTATAAGTTCTAAGGGCGAAAGCCATAACTATTATTGTGATGGAATTAGAACAAAGGAAGTGTTTCTGCATACTAAATGACATCCAAAGGAACATGGATGACCAAATAAGGCTTGAGGATCAATTATAGGAGATAAGAGTAAAGTATCTAAAGGATAGTGATGCTTTTGATAGAATAGTGGATTGGCAGGATGTGTACAAGAACCCACTAGATACCCTGCCACTCTACACCAGCAGACAGAGGCTAACAGATCAATTATTTTTCTATATGGAAGCCTATGTTAGAAGAGATACAAAATATTCAAAATGAGGTGACAAAAGCATACAAAATATTGTGGAATGCTTCCAATGAGCTTCTAGAAGAATTAAGAATGAAAATCATGCCTGACATTGATGAAGCAGTCCCTGCTGAATTGAGGATAGTTGAAGCGGAAGAAAGAAGGGATAACAGTTAGAAGGATATTGAGAAACTCGCATAAGCTAATCACACTGACCAAGAGCTTCATGAAGAATATTGAGCAAGAATTGAAGCTAGAAGTCATGTAACACACCTGACCCCTAAATACCCTTTCTAGGGATGGGGCATCAAATTTTTTCTCTTTCAAATCATCTCAAATCATCCCTCCGAGGTCTTCATCCTATTCTACTTGTTCGTATCTTTCTAACAAATATTACCGGCTCAAATATGATCCCTGGTTTGCAAGATACAACCTCCCAAAGTTATCCGGGTGTTATTAGTTGGGGTCTTCGACGTTTAGCATTGAACGCCCCTTTTCTTACCGCACGCACACTCCCCAAAGTCCCAAAATATCTCCACATGGCCTTAGCCATTTGACAATCGACATTCGACATTTTACGTTGAACATCCCTTTTTCGGCATTCGACATTCAACAATCGACGATCGACGTTCTACATTTTCGGCGTTTGACAATCGACGATCGACGTTCTAAGTTTTTTATGTTCGAAAATCGACAATCGACGTTCTATGTTTTCGACATTCGAAAATTGGCAATCGATGTTGAACGTTTCGACGTCCGGTAATCAACAATTGTCATTGAACGTCCCTCTACTATACTACGCCCCAAATATTCCAAACTCTCGGAGTCCCAGTTGCATCACCAACCATGTTGGTCAGGCGGGCACGAACCAGAGTCTGACACGCGGTGAGGGCCATGGGTGAAACATGTCCTCATCAAGTGGTGACATGTGTCATGCTCTAATATGCATAAGGGGTCTATGAATCATCCATATCCTGGTGACATGTGGCACCTTAGTTGTGGGTCCACCTCACCCTGGATGACATCAGTGAGCCACATCAACCCCAGACATGCAACCTTCTAACTTCTTTCAAATCTCACGGTTGAGGTATGTCCATGTAGATCCATAGATTCACGGCTCACGTTACTTCGCAACTCTGGGCTTCGGAGCTTACCAACTCCTCACATCGTGAATCCCCTGAACAACCAAGTCTCCGAACTCTCTAATCTAGCACCACATGTCCTCATCCTGTCAACGGTTGAGATTCACTTCGCCATTCGCGACTTCAGGAGTTTTCACACTTTGAAGACTATTGGACAAGTTCCTCTAGAGTACCAAGTCTCTGAACTATAGAATCTCCTTCCACATAGCCTCTGATCCAACGACTCTAGTCCAACAAATGACATTTGACAGGGGACAAGTGGGGGCCACGTCTCTCTCCACGGTGCATTCTCGGTTGGTTGGACAGTTAAGAGGGATTCTCAATGGACTCCTTAGATTGACAACTAAGAGTGATCCCTAAGGATCCGAGGATTGATGATGTACGTCACTTCGTAAATTCATAATTCTACGTTGAACGTCAGCGTTCAGCGTTCTACATCCCTATATCTTCACATTGATACTGCCAAATACTTGAAATTTTGGATAGTCGTTGATCTGTGGACACGTGTCCCTCTATTCTCAATGATCCATATTAACTTTGCGACTCAGATATTCGAGAGTTTCAACGCTAGACCACTCTTATTCTCCCAAAGTGGAACTTCGTCGATGTACTTAATGCTACCCTTCCTAAGTCCGATCTAATGGCTGTCAAGAGAGATCTCCACTAGATCCCCAGATATACGACCCTCATCAATTCGCGACTCTGGACTTCGAATGTTTTCGAGGGTTGTGGAATCATAAGTTTCGAAGTCCCAAAGCCAAAGTAACTTTATTCCTTTCGGGCTTAACAAGAAGTTTCCAACCTTGGGTCATATGGGATAATATTTGGATTCCGGGATACACAAAGCTCTTAGTCGAGACTTGATTAAGGCCATGGATATGAGCCCTCGGTCACATGGGTTGAAGGTTTGAAGGAAATTCCCTTCTCCCACAGAGTTGAACTTGACATTCCTTCTAAGGTAAACTAAAAATGTCGACAAGACTTAAACGTTTCAGTTAATCCTACCCCGACTCTCATGTGGGTTCACATCCCATAAGTCTCTAGCGAATAAACTGATATAAATCGAAGACCATGTAAATATAGCAGTTTACATAAGTGAATGAGCATTTATAATAACTGTTCAAACACTACACGACTTAACCATAAACACATACATTCAATCATCACATCCAATATATTTCATAGAGTATGAAAATACTTATCAGAACTTGAAAGTGTGAAGTGACTATTGAAAGGGGTGCATGTTTCCACCTAACCATAGGCACAAACACTCCTGACGGATTTACCATTGGCCACCCCCAATATATACCATGATTCTCTGAGAGAGATTATTTCTCCTTTCTCCATAATAGTCAGGGACGAAGGTTACTCTCCTCCTCCCACAAGATCTTGGCAACCGAATTTATCTACACCAAGCAAGGAGGTCTGCGCAAGCACTTCCTTAGTCACTCGTTGGCCTCATTTATTATATTGTAGCAAGACCCTTCCCATGGGTTCTTACAACCAAAACAGGCTTGCTTCTCATCTTTTCTCTCAACTCCAGAGTCAAAAATATCCTCTCCTCTCCTTTGGAGATTGTTTTCTCGACTCTGCTTTCTTGCAGCTCTCACTCTGTCCCCCGAATTACCTCCTTTCTTTCCTTCCTCGGCAAGGTTTCATGGGTCCAAATCCCCAATTCGTGATTAGGATTGGAAGCCTTATAGATGTGTACCATGCCCCATATCCTCATTAACTCTTGAGGATGGCCTTCCAACTACCAACCTGACTGGTAATTCATTTCTGGGTTAGAGGACTGTTGAGCAATTACACCCAATAGATACTAGTTTGGTGAGGTTCATCTCAACCATTCTTGGTTTCCCTCACCATCTCTCTCATAGCATCCATGGTCTATCTTGGAAAAATCCCCCCTTTTAGGAGTTGTGCAACACATATCCTTAATAACAAAAAAATCACGCATTGACCCTTTGATACAAAGGTTCATCAAATCAAACATTCACACATATTTAGTCTGCCATAGTCTCTTGGCCAGTTATAGTTATATTTACAAAATGGGGAAAATAGGGGTATTAGAATCCCCTCCCCCTTAAAGGAACATCATCCTCGATGTTCTATCTGTCGATGTGCTCTGTATGTGCAGAAGTAAACAAAAATGGATATGCATGTTTCATGACATCCTCCATTTTCCATGTAGCCTCAACTGGGCCAAAGTGTTTCGACTGCACCTTGACCTGTGCAATGGTTCTGTTCTTGAGTGGGGTTTCTTTCCTGTCTATTATGCATTGAGGTTCTGGTAGGAATTATCCCTTGGGTTCCACCTGAATCACAGACCAGTCAATAATATGATTAGAATCATGTACATAGTTCTTTAAAAAAGAAACATGGAAAATATTATGTTCCTTCACTGTGTGAGGAAGTGCTAGCTTATAGGCTACTGGTCCCACTCTATCCAAAACTTAAAAGGGTCCACAATACCTAGGTTCCATCTTGGCACAAGCTCCCATCCTCAAAGAGATTTTCCTGGGTCTAACTCGGAGATACACATGATCCCCTGCTTTGAACTCTCTAGGAGTCCTTTTCATGGCTGCATAGCTCTTTTGTCTATCCTGGGCTATCTTCAGATTTTGTCTGATCTGAAGTACTTGTTGTTCCATTTCCTTTAGTATATCTTTCCTGATTGTAACTTTGTCTACTGGGTTGTTCCAACTGATTGGAATGTTGCATTGTCTTCCATAGAGGGCTTCAAAAGGGATCATTTTTAATGACTCTTGATAGCCATTGTTGTAGGCAAATTCTACCAGTGGTAGGTAGTCCTCCCACTTCTTGGGTTAATGCATTACATGCATCCTCAACATGTACTCTAACACTTGGTTTACCCTCTTTGTCTACCCATCAGTTTGATGGTGATAGGCTGTACTAAAGAGCAATTTTGTTTCAAAACCAACAAATAGAGATTTCCAAAAGTTTGAAGTAAATTTTGTATCTTTGTCTGATATAATTTCATTAGGCATGCCATGCAGTGTAAATATCTCTTTCATGAAAATGCTGGCAATATCTATCGTCTTGCAAGTTGACTTGACGGGTATGAAGTGAGCAACCTTGCTCAGTTTGTCCACAACTGCCATGATGTCGTCATTCGGTTTGGTTGATCTTGGTAATCCTATGATGAAATCCATGGAGATGGTTTCCCATTTCCATTCAGGAATTGGTAGGGGATGCAACAACCCTGTTGGGTGCCAATACTCTACCTTGACTTGTTGACATTCTAGACACTTAGATAAGTAATCGGTTATTTCCTTTTTCATTTCAAGCCAATAAAATAGTTTCCTAGTGGTCGTGATCATTTTCTAATAACCAGGATGACTAGTATATGGTATTTTGTGTATTTCATCCATTATGAACCTCTTCAAGTCATCACAATTTGGAATATACAATCTCCCCTTGTAAATCAACAGGCCATCATTAAGCATCTGATAGCCTTTGTAATTTACCCCTATGGGCTCTTGGTTTAGGTATGATGTCACAGTCCTGAAAAATGCATATGTTTCTTCTGCACTTTTGACTCTCTCTTTGATGTTTGATTCATTGGCTCTTACAACTGCCAAGTGAACCACTTTAATACTTCTACTAAGGGCATCAACTGCCCTATTCTCCTTTCCTTTGATATGTTTGATTTCAAAATCAAACTCACTAAGGAGAGCCATCCACCTAGCTTGTCTCACATTGAGTTTTGGTTGGTCAAACAAATACCTCAACCTGCTATGGTCTATCATAAGTACAAATCTTCTACCTAAGAGGTAATGCCTCCACATTTTTAAAGTATGCACAATGGCAACCAATTCCATATTGTGGGTCACATAATTGAGTTCATGCTCATTCAATTTCTTGGATTCGTAGAAAATCACATGTCCTTCTTGCATAAGGACTCCTCTGAGCCCTTCCTTGTAGGCATCTGTACACACAAGGAAGTCCTTGTTTGGGTCTGCAATCTTCAGTACAGGCGCATTGGTTAGAAGGTATTTCATCTCTTCAAATCTTTCTTCACATTATGATGTCCAAATGAATTTAACCCCCTTTTTCTGAACGGAGGTGATTGGGAAACCAATCTTGGAGAATCCCTTTATGAACCTCCTATAGTATCCTGCTAGGCCCATAAAGGATCTGATATTAGACACATCCTTTGGGGTAGGCCAATCCATGATGGCTTTAATCTTGTCAGGGTCAACTATCGCTCCTTCCTTAGAAATAGCATGGCCTAAGTAATGAACTTGTTTCTAGAAAAAGTCACACTTACTAAGCTTAGCATAGAGTTGATGTTCTCTTAGTACTTGGAGTACTAGCTTGAGATGTTCTTCATGTCCTTCCCTATTCTTGGAATAGATTAGTATATCATCAATGAAAACCAACACAAACCTATCCAAGAAATTTCTGAATAGGTTATTCATTAAGAACATAAAAGTGGTTGGTGCATTGGTAAGCCCAAATGGCACCACCACAAATTCATAGTGACCATATCTTGTCCTAAAGGTTGTCTTGTGGAAGTATTCATTTTTAATTCAGACCTGATGGTATCCATACCTCAAGTCAATCTTGGAGAAGATTGTAGCATCCCTTAATTGGTCAAACAAGTTATCGATCCTTTTTAAGGGATACTTATTCTTGATGGTCATCTTATTGAGTTGTCTATAATCTATGCATAATCTGAGTGTACCATCCTTATTTTTCACAAACAAGGTTGGTGCTTCCCATGGGGACACACTAGGCCGAATCTATCCTTTTTACCACATATCCTTAAGCTGTAGTTTGATCTCAACTAGCTCTAGTGTACTCATTCTATAGGGTGTTCTAGACATTGGCACTGCTCCTGGCACAGTTTTATTGAAAATCCAATATCCCTTCTTGGAGGTAGACCTAACACCTCTTATGGGAACACATCTTTATATTCTATTAATATGGGATGGTCCACTAGGATATGTTTTTCATTATCAAAAAAGTTTAGTACTTGTATTGCATACAAGGGACATCCCGTTCTGCAATACTTCTTCACTTGGAGGGATGATATTTATCTCACTGAGACAAGATTTTCAATCCCTTGTAGGGTTACCCTTCTTCCTTCTTCATTTTCACACTCCAAATTCTTTCTATAACAGTCCAACTTGGTTTTTTGGGAAGCCAACCAGTCCATGCCAATCAACATGTCATAGTATCCTAAAGGAAGTATTTTAGGTTCGCTTGGGTGGGCAACCCACTTATAACAAATTGGCATGTTGGTATGACCTATGTTACTCTTCTTTTGGTTCCAGTGGCTAGTTGTACCAGCCATGATTTAACATGTTTAACTTGTTGCAATTTACATTTCTCAAAAGTTTGAGGGGAAACATAACTCAAATTAGAACCAGGGTCAATTAAAATGGAAACAAGATGGTTGACAATCGTACCTTCCATCTCCACCACTAAAGCTTGGTCGTTAGCTTGTCTATTATCCAAGGCTTCATAAATTTGTGGCATGCTCCTAGCTACGTCATTGACTGTGGTAGCCTCTTGGACATTGTAGACCCTCTTATTGTTATGTTGCATATGCAGATAATCCCTCATCAGATGTTCCTCTCCACAACCCCAACATTTCAAGGGTTCTCTCTTCGTGTTATCAGTCTTACTTGGAACTTCTTTGAATGGTTTATTTCCACTCTGGGATGGGAAATTTTGTTGATACACACTTCTAGTAGGAAGGATCATCCTAGAGAACTTCCCATGGTTCTTAAATCTCGAGGATTTAATCCCCTTCTTCTTGAATCCCGAATTGTTTTTCTTCTTCCAGTCTTCATGGGGTTTTGTCTTATTCTTGAATTTTTCATAGCAATACCTTTCTTTTCAAATAGTATCTTCTAAATTCTTTGGCTCATCAAACTCAATTATGTCCCGGTAGGACTAATAAATCATTGCATCTTTACCTTTTCATCCTTTATGTAGGGCACATACCTCATCGACTCAAGAAATTTGTTGATATATTCATCTATTGTGAGTTGTCCCAACTTGAGTTCATAGAACTCCTTGGTATTCCCATAAAAGTACTTTTCTGACAAATACTTCTTCTTGAAGTATTTCTCAAATTGTTTCCATGATAAGTCCTTCTCATGGATTCATTTCACATTCCTAAGGTCCTCCCACCAAATGGAAGCTTTACCATTCAGGTTGAAAATAGCTATCTGAGCCTTTAAGTTTTCAGATTAGTCATGAACTTTGAAGTACTTCTTCAGGCCGAGTAGCCAAACTTCTTCTTCTTCCCCCTTCTTAATCTCTCCATCGAAGGTGGGTGGTTTGGCTTTCTTGAATTCTTCAGGGTCATGACTCTTGGAATGTTTCCTCTTCTTTCTTCTCGTCTGGGAATGGGAACTAGTTTTGTCACTAGAAGATTCCTTGGAGTTGTCAGTGTCCTCACCAGAGGAATATTTCGTTGAGTGTCTCTTGGCTCCATGTTGGGCCTTCTTTGAGGTGCTCCTCCTAGTGTGGCCACTTTCGGGACCATGCTTCTGTATCTTAGGTGGACTTGGATTTTTCTTAGTATGATGCCTACCCGCATGACTGGCAGTTGGACCATGTTGTAGTTGCCTTTGTATATATGATAGACTTTGCAATAGGACTGCATTAATTTCAGATTGCTTTTCTTTCTCCTTGATCAACCTTCCATTGTCAGCCTTATAACTCTATAATTCTGCCATGAGGCTTCTTACAATTTTGGCCAAATCTAGAGGCATTTCCACTTCCCTCCTTTCATCAGATTCTTCCTCTCTATTGTGGGAGCTCTCCCCCAACTCATGGTGTGTCACCATCCTTTACGCTATAGTTTTCCCGCTATTCATCGACTGTTTGAGTGCTGACAAAACATTTTTTGTTAGTTACTAATATACCAATTCATGAACAACACATATTATTAAGTGAAGTTAGCTTCTTTATTTGGAAACATTAGCAACATACAATGCAGATTTCCAAAGCATCTATCAACAGTAGAAGGTTTCGTTCCTCTTTTCATCAGAGGTTCATACAAGTTTCTTATAGAACGAGGTAAGGTAGGGTGTTACCCCATAAAGTTCTCTAATAATATTTTTATGCGACTCGTGCATGATCCCAAGCAGACCAAGTGTTGTTTCCATGCTCTGATACCAATTTGTAACACACCTGACCCCTAAATACCCTTTCTAGGGATGGGGCATCAAATGTTTGCTCGTTCAAATCATCTCAAATCATCACTCTGAGGTCTCCATCCTCTTCTACTCGTCCGCAGCTTTCTAACGACTGTTACCGACTCAAATCTGATCCCTTCTTTGCGAGATACAACCTCTCGAAGTTATTCGAGCATTATTAGTTGGGGTCTTTAGTGTTCGATGTTGAACGCCCCTTTTCTTACCACACACATACTTCCCAAAGTCCCAAAATATCTCCACGTGGCCTTGGCCATTCATCGATCAATGTTTTACGTTGAATGTCCAATTTTTGGCATTTGGCGTTGGACAATCGACGATCAATGTTCTACGTTTTCAACGTTCGACAATCGACGATCGACGTTCTACATTTTTGATGTTCGACAATCAACGATTGATGTTGAACGTTTCAACGCTCGACAATCGACAGTCATTGTTGAACGTCCCTCTACTATACTATTCCTCAAATATTCTGAACTCCCAAAGTTACGGACTCCCAGAGTCTCGGTCGCATCACCAACCACGTTGGCCAGGTGGGCACGAACCAGAGGCTAACACACGTCGAGGGTCAGGATTGACACATTTCCTCATCAAGGGGTGACACATGTCATGCTCTAATAGGAATAAGGGGTCTATGAATCATCCATATACCAGTGACACGTGGTACCTTAGTTGTGGGTCCACGTCACCCTGGATGACATCAGTGAGCCATGTCAGCCCCAGACATAAAACCTTCTAACTTCTTTCAAATATCAGGGTTGAGGTCTATCCACGTAGATCCATAGACCTATGGTTCCCATTACATCGCAACTCCGGGCTTTGGAGCTTACCAAATCCTCACATAGTGAATCCCCCGAAGAGCCAAGTCTCCAAACTCTCTAATATAGAACCACGTGTCCTCATCTTGTCAACGATTGAGATTCACTTCGTTGTTCACGAATTCAGGAGTTTTCACACTTTGAATACTCTTGGCCAAGTTCCTCTGGAGTACCAAGTCTCTGGACTATATGATCTCCTGCCACATATCCTCTCATTCAACGACTCTAGTCCAATGGACGACATTTGACAGGGGAAAAGTGGGGGCCACGTGTCACTCCACGACGCGTTCCCGGTTGGTTGGGAAGTTAAGAGGGGTTCTCAACAGAGTCCTTAGATCGATGGCTGAGAGGGATTCCAAAGGATCTGAGGATCGACGGTGTACGTCACTTCATAAATTCGGCATTCGAAATTCCATGTTGAACGTCAGTGTTTGGCGTTCGACGTTCTACATCTCTATATCTTCACATTGATACCGTCGAATACCAAAACTTCCGGATAGTCGTTGATCTGTGGACACGCGTCCCTCTATTCTCAACGGTCTAGATTAACTTCACGACTCTGGCATTTGGGAGTTTTGATGCTAGACCACTCCTATTCTCTCGAAGTGGAACTTCATCGAAATATTTAACGATGCCCTTCCTAAGTCCAATCTAATGGCTAAGAGAGATCTCCACTGGATCCCCAAATCTACGACCCTCATCAATTTGCGACTCCGACCTTCTACTGTTTTTGAGGGTTGTGGAATCATAAGTCCCGAAGTCCCGAAGCCAAAGTAGCTTCACTCCTTTTGGGATTAACAAGGAGTTTCCAACGCGGGGTCATATGGGATCATATTTGGATTCTGAGCTACACTCAGCTCTTAGTCGAGACTTGATTAAGACCATGGATATGAGCCCTCGATCACATGGGTGGAAGGTTTGAAGGAAACACCCTTCTCCCACAGAGTTGAAATTGACATTCTCGCTAAGGTAAACTAAAAAGGTCGGTAGGACTTAGATGTTTCAGTTAATCCTACCCCGACTCTCCTGCAGATTCACATCCCATAACTCTCTAGCGGCTAAACTAAGATAAATCGAAGACCATGTAAATATAGCAGTTTACAGAAGAAAATGAGCATTTCTAATAATTGTTCAAACACTGCAATACTTAACCATAAACACAGACATTCAATCATCGCATCCAATATATTACATAGAGTATGAAAATACTTATCAGAACTGGAAAGTGTGAAGCGATTGCTGAAAAGGGTGCATGTTTCCACTCAACCATACGCATAACCACTCCTGACAGATTTACCACTGGCCACCCCTGAGCTAGACCATTATGTTCTGAGAGAGATACTTTCTCCTTGCTCCACAACAATCAGGGAAGAAGGTTACTCTCCTCCTCCCACAGGATCCTGGAAACTATATTTCTCTACACCAAGAAAGGAGGTCTGTGTGAGCACTTCCTCAATCACTCGTCAGCCTTGTTTATCAACTTGTAGTGAGACACTGCCCATGGCTTCTTACAACCAAAACGAGCTTGCTTCTCATCTTTTCTCTCAACTCCAGAGTTGAAAACATGCTCTCCTCTCCTCTGGAGATTGTTTTCTCTACTCTGCTTTCTTGCAGCTCTCCCTCTGTCCCTCGAATTACCTCCTTTCTTGCCTTCCTCAGCAAGGTTGCGTGGGTCCAAATCCCCAATTCGTGGTTAGTCCTGGAGGCCTTACAGATGGGTACCCTGCCCCATCTCCTCATTAACTCTTGAGGATGGCCTTCTAACTACCAGCCTGGCTGGTAATTCATTTCTGGGGCAGAGGACTGTTGAGAAATTACACCTAGTAGGTACTGGTTTGGTGAGGGTCATCTCAACCATTCTTGGTTTCCCTCACCATCTCTATCATAGCATCCATGGTCTATCTTGGCAAACTCCCCCCTTTCAGCAGTTGTGCAACACATATCCAATTTCTATTAATAACAAAAAATTCATACATTGACCTTTTTATACAAAGGTTCATCAAATCAAACATTCACACATATTTAGTCTGCCATAGTCTCTTGGCCAATTATAGATATATTTACAAACTGGGGGAAACAAGGGTATTACAAGTCACCACTAAAATTTGTGATGGAGAACTAGACTTGGAGAAATCCCAGTTGGACAAGCTGAAAAAGATCATGGAGGACTATGCACTATGGAAGGAATACAAAGATAAAATGGAATTGCGAAGGGTCTCATGATTACCATAGAAGTTTGTAACTGATCGTTCTTTTATTTTTGTTCAATCTCACTTGTTGTAATCAGAATATGGAATATGAAGAGACAAGCCCAAACTATCTTCTGACAACGGGCAGTTTCAAAATGTAAACAATCCCTCTTATTTTATAAAAGAGAAGACTGCAAATGAGAAAGGGCTTTTGATATGTGATGTATCGGAACAATATTCTTGTTGTGTGATTAAGAGAGCAAGAGACATTGATGGGAATTTATGAATCAGATATGTGCATATGCAAGTTTTCTTTTTGTATATGTCTATTGTGTAGATATTATAGAGCATGGTCTGATAAATTTCCTTTTTACCGTATTCTATACATTTATACTATTTGAACTTCCTTATGAGTACAACAATGGTGTAATAAGTAGACCAAGCAATTAATTGTCATTATGCTTATTTCACTGTTATGTTAACCCATTATTTGCATACATGAACTTATTCTTTTGCAAGTAATAATGTTTTTTACTATACTCATTTTCACTAGTCTACTCGTGATCAGTATAGGATTAGAGTAATTTAAAATGCAATTAAAATAGCTTTAGACAACATTAGTTAATTTTAAATTTAGATTCCTTTTGTTCTTGTATTCATATTAGATAATCTTTTAGAGCGACAACCAGACCCACATACTAGTCGGAAACACTATTCCAAATGAGAGCGGGTTGAATAGGGACTTGCCATCAAGTGTTCTCAATAGAGTTGCCATTTCGACCTGTCAATAGATATGATAGGGTGTGTTGCCCTTAATTTTGAGATTATAAGTTACAAAAATCTTTTGGTCCTATTTTGTGTTTCTCCAAAACTCTCTAGATATAATGCAACCCGAAACTTCACATCCATATAAAATCACGGGAGGGACCAGAGTGTGAAAAATGAGTTTTTTTTTTAATCCCAAAACCAAAAGGTCTACTGATTTACAATTGTTTTCAAACCCATAATAAGTTTTCCACCTTCCATTTATCCTTTTTTCAATACTATAGTTCCAATTAAACTTGTGATGAATATAGATTCCAAGATATTTGTATAAAAACATTTTCTTATATTTTTTATATTTAATAATAATTTTTTAATTATATTTTTAAAAAAGATAATTAAAAAATCAAAATTTATTTTTAATAAAAAATTATACTTATCATTATTCATAAAGATTTTATATAATATATGCATAAACTTTTTATAAATATATAATTAAAATAATCTTTTTACTACAAAATCCACTCATACTAGAATATTATTTATGCTTCTTAAAATGAAGGATTGTACATAAAAATTTATAAAATATTTTAATAATATATAAATAAAATATATAAATATATATTTTGGGTTTATCTAAACTTTCTAAGTTTTAACATTTTTCATATAAATTAAGATATTGAGTCACTGTTGTGAAAGTGACAACCAATTATCCAACTTTTTGAAGATAAGAAGGTTTCCTATATTCTCTTTGGCACTTACTACAACTGTTTCTTGTAAATTGTAACTATGAAGGTTGTGATTATAAATATATAGCCCATAGAAGCAGATTTGTGCAATGGATTTTAAGCCTGCTCTTTTGAACAATATTTTACCACATAAAACACATTATGTGATTGCAGTTCTGTATAGTGTTTGTTATTCTGATTTTGATAGTATAGTCTAAATGTTTTATTTTTTAATTTTTTATTGGGTATATATTTTTATCAATTTTATTTAAAATTGGATTAGAAATTTAAATTATTTAAAATTAGATTAAAAATTTAAAATATAATTAAAATTAAAATTGCAGATTTCAATTGTCAAAATTATTTAATATGAAATTATAAGATTTTTTAGGATGCTAAATTCATTTATACATTCAAAAACTCATTTTAAATAATATAAAATTACAATTTCACAAACAATTATGTTAAATGAAAATTTCTAAAACACATAATTTAAACTCTTTTTTTCTTTTTTCCACAAATTTATCTATGAAAATCTAGAATGTTTTTGTATTTTAATCAAAGATTTATTTATGAAAATAGAGAACGTGTTCGTAAGAATCGGGTTGGACAGCTCTATGTGAAACCCAAATTTCAAATTCAATYCCCGCTCTCCCATACCTCCTCAATACTAGTGTATCCTTGTTATGAATGAAAATATCAGACAGGGTTTCAGAGGTCAATAAGATTCCTGATTTTGGTCGTAAATTTATTTATAAAAATTAAAAAACTCAGAGTCACAAGAACCAAGAGAGAGAGCTGCATGAAAAACCCAAATCTCAAATTCAATCTCAGCTTTTCAATATCTCTTCAATATTATTACAGGAGTGGGTTAAGTGGGGAGTAATTTTTTTTCCAGAGTTATTTTTGGTAGGTTTTTTAACGATATAGTTTTAAATTTTTGGTTGATTTTTTTATCATATAAATTGATTTAAAATACCACAAAACTTTTATAATAAATTTTTGAAATACATAAAACTTTGATCCATACAAACAAAATTCAAACTATTCCTAAAAATCTAACCAAATTCAAATCCTTGTTTTTTTTTTTTTTTTT
>JASDQU010736197.1:16630-27669 GCA_032191745.1 Picea mariana
TAATGTTTATGCCATTATTATAGTTCTTTGCATTTTATAAAGATAAGAGCATAATAAGCACAAGATCACTGAGAAATACACATCCACAATAGACACAACATTTATCCTGGGAAACCCTCTAGGGGAAGAAAACCCAGCAAAACTTCCTTATCATAAATAGCTTATACAAAGTTCAAGAGATAACTCAACCAATACAGAAAATCCTCCTCCAAGGGATGCGCCACCCTTCTTCTCCTCTCTCCAACTTGAAGATGCAACTTGCCTCATAAGAGAATGAGCAAGTGAAGTGTGTGTTAGAAGTGAGGTGCTAGCCTCTTATTTATATCAATCTGGCACGTGTGAAGAGTCACCATATGGCAGGGCCGACCTCTCACACTGGGTGGGTAAATCCACCAATAATTAAATCTGGCCCTTTCATTATAACTAATGGGGCCGACTTCTTATTCTGCACATTATAATTGTCCGATGACCAATCCGCAAAAGGGGATTTGGTCCTTATACAATTACCGACTTGATTAATCCTCAATGGGGATTAATCTAATAATAAAAATAATAACAATGACATGATTAATCCACAATGGGGATTTAATCCAATAACAAAATAATAAGAATGCTCTTCGCAGTTACATTATTTCAACAACTTGGAGGCTGTAAATTTTGCAGAAAAAATATAATGTCCTTGTACCAGCTGCAATTTGCCAATGCAAAGATGATTTGAGAACTTCTATTAGTTATTTCAGCCTGTTGATTTTCTGAACATGAGTGGATGAAATTCACCCCCAGTGCTGAGCAATTTGATTTAGCCAAAAGCTTGGCTAAACCCTGGCCTTTAACCAATTTGGTAGGCTTAATCTCCAAATCAAATTCAAGTAATTTAGCAATCCACTTGCTCCTTTTTCCATTTATATCAGGCTAAATAAGAATTTCTTTTACAACAACTGATGGGACATAGGCAATAACTCTTGAATGCAAGACATAAACTCTGAAGGACTTAAGAGCTTTAACCAATGCATAGGCTTGCTTATCTATGATGTCATATTTTAATTCAACATCTCTCAATGCCCTGCTGAAAAAGGCAATGGGCTGCTCTAAGCCTTCAACGTTCTTCTGCAATAGGACTGCTGCTACTGTATCAAAAGAGGCAAAAGAAAAAAAGAGAAAGTCTTCAGAGTAGTCTGGGCTGACAAGAATCGGGGCTTCAGTGAAGACTTTCTTTATCTGATCAAAAGAATCACAGGACTCAGCAGTGCATTTGATTTCACCATCCTTCCTGAGCATGGATGTGACATGCTTAACCAACTCAGCAAAATTTGACACAAATCTTCTCAAAAAATTATTTTTTCCCAGAAAAGATTGAACCTCTTTTTTGGATCTAGGAAGTGACAATGTTTGTATAGCTTCAACCCTACTGGAATCAATCCTTACCCCTTCCACTGACACGATATGTCCCAATAATTTTCCTTCCTTCATGGCAAACAATGATTTTTTCAGATTCAAGGAGAGGCCAAATTTTCTGCATTTCAAGAAAATTTTTCTTAAGTGATCATAGTGTTCTTTATCAGACTGAGAGTACATTGTTATGTCATCTAAATAGATAACAACAAACTTATCCTTCTCCCCAATAAATGCTATGTCCATAGCTCGTTGAAAAGTTGCCCCTGCGTTCATCAAACAAAGGGCATATTGGCATACATAAATGTACCCCAAGGAGTGGTAAAGACCGTCTTCTCCCTGTCTTCTGGCAAAACAGAGATTTGATTGTATCTGGAAAATCCATCAACCATAGACATCTTGGCTGCTCCCGTCACCTTTTGTAATATGTGCTCCATCTTGGGTAAAGGGTAATTATCCTTTTTTGAGCTTTTGTTCAGATTTCAAAAATCAATGCAAACTCTGATTTCTCCATTCTTTTTTCTTACTGGGACCAAATTGGCCACCCATTCAGAATACCTCAAAGGAATGATAATTTTTGCATCTAAAAGTTTTTTTACCTCTTTCTCCATGATAGGCAACAACATAGGATTGATTTGCCTCAACTTTTGCATGAAGGGTTTGGTGTCTTCTTTTAATGGAATTCGGTTCTCTATAATGCTTGTGTCATAAGTTCTGAGATCTTCATAAGTCCAAGCGAATACATCAACAAATTCCTTCAACAACTTAGGATATTCTGCCCTCTTCTCTTCTAATAGGTGGCTTGACAATTTGACGTATTTTAGATTCTTTTCAGGCCCAAGTTGCACTCATTTATATCATCATCATCAATAGATACCTTCCCTTTCACTGCCACATCATCCCCGTAAAATAATCTTTCCAAAGGAACTAGTCCTTTTGGAATATAATTGCTAGGTAGCTGCACAATATGATGATTAGCAATTTTATTGAGGAAAACATCATCATGAGGAGTAATTTTTGAATCATGATCCTGATCAATGTGTAATGCAGAAAACTCATCAACAGTCTCTAAATCATCTTCGAACACCTTCCAATATTTTACATTGTCCGGTATAGAATGCATGTACTTGACTTCTACATCATACTTGATCTTGGGTGGTATAGGAATTATGAAGTTGCTTGCTGATACAGCCAAAGAATCAGCCATGATATTCTCTTCTCTAGGAATGAATGATATGTTAAAAGCAGAGAAAAAACTGTCCACCAAATCCTACACTTCATTTCTGCAAGATCTAAGCCTAGGGTGCTTTGTTTGATAAAGATTTTTAATCTGATGGACTATCAATTCATCATCCCCAAATACTGATAGCTCTTTTATCCCCATGTCTTTAGCTGCCCTCAATGCCAAGACAAGAGCCTCATACTCTGCCACATTATTAGTAGTCTCAAATTCTAGTTTATATGACAAAGATATAGTTTCTTGATTTGGTGAGACAAAGACCACCCCAATACCAACACCTTCCTTGGAAGAGGCTCCATCAAAGAACATCTTCCAGACAAAAGTGGTTAGAAAAGGCTCCTCAGAAAAGGTAATGGACTGTTTTCTGATTTCTAGAGGGGCTTCAGGAGCATCAGTGAGCTGCAAAATGCTAGATCCTAGAACTGTATCAAAAGAAAAAATAGGGTGATTTGTGGGGTTTGCTTCATCACTAATGATGTAAGCCAATTGAGCTTCCCTGTAAAGTCTTCTATGCTCTCCCCCCAAAACAAGAATAGTAGCATAAGAGAGATCCATCTGCAAGGTTCCCCCAAGTATTTTTATCCAGGATCTTGACAAGAGCATGCCAAACTTGGGGGGAACATCAACAACTACGATATCCATAAGTATACTCTTCATAGGCAAATGAAATAAGGTCACCACCATATCCTTAATGACTCCAAGACACTTGATTTTTCTGGAGTCAAAAAAATATAAGTCATGATAAGTCTTTGTGATTTTTAACCCAAGGTCATCCATAACAGATTTTGGCATAAGGTTGTGGGATGCCCCTGAATCCATGAGACAATTGTGTAGCACCTTATCATGTATATTGAGTGAAGTATAGAAAGGTGGGGATAAATCATCTCTGTTTTCTATCAAAGGACCTAAAATCACTGCTGATTTTTCATCTCCCAGATTTATTGAATCAGTGGCATTTGGAGATGATTCATGCTGTAGCATTTTGGATAAATATTTTTTAAATTCCTCATTTTTTATCAATTCCAAAAAATGTACATGGATCTTTATTTTCTGGATCTCATTCTCAAAACTGAAGGAAGAGGAAGGTTTCAAGATTTCTTTGGTTTCAGGAAAAGGATTTTTGATCAGGACTTGTGGGCTTTGAGAGTCTTTTTCCCTACTTCTCACTGTCACAGCCTTGGCATAATCTTCTTTTTGAGCAGGCTGATTAGGGGCATCAATTTTTTCTTCATTCTTCTTAGATCTCAGATTATATCTACTAGCATTTTCTTTTGCTTTTTCTCCCTTACTTAACTCATTAATTTGAATATCCATTAAAGATTGCTCATAAGAGGATTGAGTCAAGTGTGGGGATGGGGATGTGTCACCTAATCAATGAATCTCTGGATCAAATTCTACCTCCTCTTCTTCTTCATCAACAACCAAATTATTTTGCAAAGGGGCATGTACCCTTTGATCATCTCTCTCTCTCTCTTTGTTTCTGGGATCTCTGGGAAAGATTTGGGGAGCATTATTTGGTCTCCTGTAGTTACCTCTGTTATCAGTGTTTTGAGCATTTCTATATGTCTGTTTCCCTTCTGATTTTAACTTCTCAATATCAGTGGAAAGAGATTTTACTAATTTGGTCAGCTCATCTACTTGAGAATGGACAACAAAGGAATCATAATTTTAAGCTTCAACTCTATTTTTTCTCCTATCCCTATCAGATTTACCCTTGAGCTTATCTGATGCCACTATATTGGATTCTACCTCTAAGGCAACATCTTGCATATGAACTAAGGAAGGTGACCTTTCTCTCAACAGGAGGCCGAACTCGGGGTCAAATGCACTGGCATAAGTGATTTTTGCAGAAGTTTCAGTGGATTTTATCTCATCAGGGATCTTGTTGTACATTTTATTGAATCTTTTAGAAAAGTCAGAGACAGACTCTCCTTATTTCCTTTTTATGGATCCGAATTTGGTGATGTAGTACAAAAAATCATTTTTGTCCCCCTAGTGCCTTAAGAAGGCTTCATCTAATGCTTCAATACCAGTAATGGATCCAGGGGCCAGACCCCTAAACCACTTCATAGCCTCAACAAAAAGGATTTGGATGAAAACCCTCATCCACACATCCTCATTTTCAATATTTTGGTTATCTGCATAGCTATATAAAGCAACAAGATGTTCCTCAACTGTTATATCTTCTTTTCCAGTAAACTTGGGTATGTATTTCAAATGATCTCCAGGAGGGAGAGCATTCACTGGCTGGGCTAAGACTAGAGGAGCGTATCTTGCAACCACTATGGCATCCATCCTATTTGCAGGGGGGTTAACAACTGCAATTTGATTTTGGATTCTTGGTGAACAAGAAGGAGAAGGAGACTTGACTGTGTGCATATTAGGAGAGGAATAAAAGTATGAAGGGGGGTTTCAATTTTCACAACAGAGGGCCGAGTCTTGGAAGAAGATGGTAAGGT
Organism: Picea mariana; assembly: GCA_032191745.1. Taxonomy (NCBI): domain Eukaryota; kingdom Viridiplantae; phylum Streptophyta; class Pinopsida; order Pinales; family Pinaceae; genus Picea; species Picea mariana. The sequence continues at coordinate 21,722 of JASDQU010736197.1, forward strand.
CTGAAAAGGGGATAAAGTTTCCACTTCTTTGGCAACCAAAGTTTTAACAGAAAGAGGTGTAGCTAAGCCTAAAGTAGGGAAATCTTCAAAACTATCAAGATTGAAACACTTTTCAATATCAGGGGAGGAGAAAATGTCAATTTTTTCTTCTTTCAATTCAGTTTCAAAGAAAGAGTATTCAACAGGAAACTCTTCAAAATCAAGTTTCTTAGATACTTCAACATAAGGTAAATAAAGCTTACTTGATAAAACATCTAGAGTATCAAGAGTGAAATCATGCAACTGACCAGAAGCACTTGTAGCAACAGAAAAGCTTTTCCCTTCTTGAGTATTTTCTCTGGGTCAACCTCAGTTGGAACCAAAGTTAGCTGTGGATTTGATCTTGTATGTCTGCCTTTAGGTGCCAGCGTTGAAAAAATGGAGTCGCTAGGTGCAAGATGCAATCTTCAAGATACTGAGTTCTAATGCACCTTTAGGACTAGTATACTGTGTCGTTTAATCCCAGGGAAAAGTCTTCAAATCGTTCCCCGACAACGACGCCAAGAATGTTAGCACTAGCAGTCATCTTCAGATTGCATGGAAGGCAAGACCAGTACCCATAAGGTTATGTGTGAAATGTAAGAGTGTTTAAAGGGTCAAATGGAGAAAGACTCGAAATGATAATGTTCCAACTCAGAAAACAGGGCTAGCATGCACCAACAATCAAGGTCTTCGCTAACTTCAATTAGTAGTTTGGGACTAAGTATGAATAGAGGTAAGACTTGAATGAGAGGAATGTAAGGGCTATTGTAAACATCATGTGTACAAAAGCCTAATGAAGAAAGTTTCTTAACACAAGATATTCTTGAACTCAGAAACTAAGGAAGCTAAATAAACATCATGATAATATAATGATCAAACATCCACCATAACATCACCACAATCATTCATGTGAATCTTTTAAGGCATGAACATTTAGCATCAGAAAGAAAATAAGCTGAAAGAGAAGTTGATTTCTATTAGCCAAAAAGTCTTAAGTCCAGTCCATAGCTAGATGACAGTGACTTCATCAAAATATTACAGTCTAAGGAAGCCTTGGTCAACCATCCGAACCTGCTAAAGCAATTGATCTATCTATTTATAACAAAAGGGAGGCAACAACTGGAGGTACGACCTGGCCTCCTTCCCTTGAAAATCTCTAAACATTTATTTGATCTAACAACTTATTTAACAACCTATGCTATAAAACAGGAAAATGTTGGTGACTAATCCAACTAAGCTTCAAACTGATTTGATTCTCTTTTGCTGCACAACTTCTGTTTTGCCATGTGTCTTTTAGGAGCATGTAGTTGTCCTCATAATACCAGCTGCTGCTTCTGCAATTTTTTCCATCATCATCCATCCAAAAAGTTGTTGGTCTGACCTTACTGGATCCCTGGTGTATGCTGGTAGCTTCTTTAGGTAGCAGCCTAAGTAGTGTATTTCACAACTGGACAAGTAAACAGGGTAGCACATTTAGGTAGTGCCACTGTGCTGCGTATGTGTGCAAACCTTTGTTCTCTGTGAAATATTAGGTAGCGCCTTTACATAGCGCCACTGTGCTACGCCTGTATGCAGACTCTGTTCTCTGCCAAATATTAGGTAACGCCTTTACGTAGCGCCACTGTGTTGCGTTTGTGTACAGGTTCATTCTCTGCCATATATTAGGTAGCGACACTTATGCTGTGTCTGTGTGCAGGTTTAGGTAGCATTTTAAAAAATGCAGCGCCTTCAATCTTGAACGTGTGTAGAGAAATTGTTAGTCTAATGTCAAACCCATTGTACTTAGGTGTCTTGGTAGTAGAGTAGGTAGTGTATTTTACCACTGAGGGAGTTAACACTTAGCAAAAACCCAGAACTCTGATAGTCAAACGCTTAGAATCCTGTATAGATGGCAGATGTAATATTTGAATATCAGTTAACCCTCCCAAAAAGGAACCATCCTAAAAAATGGGGCTTACCTTTCACCAGCTATTTTGTCACCTTGACACTTAACCTCACACTTTTTCTGGTAGAAAGAGGATCTTCATTTGGCATAGTAGACTTCTTCTTCTTAGCAATGATAGGCTTTTTTAGTGTGGCTGTGCTCTCCTTAACTGCTGGTTTGTCATTCTCAATGGCAGCTTCAACCAATACCTGTAAATTTCTTTGGGCTACCTCATCTTGAAAGTGCTGCAACTTTGCCTTTAGCTTCCTGTTCTGAGACTGAAAACCTTTGTTTTGCCTGTAAAGATTCTTTAGTTGTCTATGAAGAGGCTGGGCCTTTCTTGCTGCAAACCTTGCCAAGTCAAGGGTGTGATTGTAGCCATCCATAAGCTCTGTCATCTTGGCTCTGTCAGACATGGCTTCTTTTTTCAATTGAGCCACCTCCTTTCTTGCATCCCTAATTTGCCTGATAAGTCTTTTGAAGGTCTGACTGTCAGGAGGAGCAGTGACATGCACAGTCTCAATAGTCTTTTTCTCAGTCTCCTCTTCCACTTGCATGGGAAGTGTCTTGTCTACCTCATCAGGTTTCTTGGTGGCTTTGCTTTTACCTTTTTTCCTCTCAACAGGGGTTTCTTCTTTTCTTTCCACAGGCTTTTCAAAGTCTTTCACAAAGGTTTCATCTTTCCTCTCCAAAGGTCTTTTAGTACCTTTACCCTTCTTCTTTTGAATAGGGGTTTATGGTAAAGATTGCTTTTTGAAAACCTCCTTAGGAATTGATAACCTTGTGAAAGGTCTTTTACCCTTGATTTCGACTGCTGGAGGAGAAGAGGGGAAGAGTAGCTTCTTCCCTTTCTTGGATGTAGCTTTGGTAGAAGAAGGAACCTCTTCTAACCCTGGTGGAGGAGGTGGTGAAAAATCTCTTTGTGGGGAAGGACAAGCTTTCTCCTCAACTACTGTGACCTGCTTTCTGACCTCTGAAACTTGAACAGGGGCCCTGCCCTTTCTCTTCCTACTGCTCCCTGCTTTAATAACATTGGTGGGTGATAAAGGACTTGCATTCTGTGATTGAGGAGTTGATGCTAGATCCAACTTGAAATGAGAAGTAACCACAAAATTCCCCCATGAAATCTCTTTCTTACCCAATTCTTCAGAGACTAGCATTCTGATCAATCCAGAGTGGAAAAGGCTAGAATCCACATCTTTAGATTTGGATTGAATCCTATCTGACATCTTACCTATGCTCCTCAACAAGTAATAGGGAATATTCATCTCAACTTTACTAGTAAAATGTAGCAAAAGCCTTATGTGGTACTGGTACAATGTGTTAAATCTCCCTTCACATGTAAAATATCTCTGGATGATCTTCAAAATTCTATCAAACTGTTCAATCAATTGACCCCTTGGCACACCTTTAGATAAATCACTGGCTTGATGTTCAGGTTTAAAGAGATCTTTAGCATAGGCTGAACTCAAAGCCATGGCTTTGAACCACTTTTCACTTGTAATGGGGATTCCTGTTGCAACTGAGATAGAGGCTTCAGTCACCTCAAATTCCAAATCCCCAACCTTGGTTCTCCTACCATCAAAATGTGATGCAAACCGTTTTGTTACCTCTGGATGGCCTCTCTGCATGTTCTGGCAGAAAGAGAGGCATCCCACTCTTTGAAGGACCTCCCTTTCCATGTGCATCAAATCTCCCCTCTCAAAATAAACAAATGCTCAAAGACCTTATGCAGCTTGCCAAATTTAAGTATGGGAGGGTTGTCACGGTGACCTATTGGGTGAATCATTCCCCAAGTCAAGGAGTGTTTCCAATGTGGACCTCTCTAAGTCATGTGGAGAGTATGAGGTGGATGGGGGGAAATAATTTTTGGCATGGGGTTTCTTGAAATGCAAGGTTTCATATTGTCTCATTTATGGGTGGCTTTGTAGAGGATGTGTTGCCCTTCGTCCGCGATGCATGATTTTTCCAAGCCCTTTTGCCATCAATTTATTAGAGTGTTCCCAAGTTGAAGCTAAAGTAGGACTTCTACCTAAGCATGAAAAACATTTCCCACCTTAACTTTACCTTGGTCACACTATGCTTCCCCATGTTGAAGACAATGTGTGGGACTTCTACCTAAGAATGAAAAACATTGCCCACAGACGCTCTACCTTGGTTGGCATGTTCAATTAGTTGTTATTTTACAGTTCCCTCAAATTTTTGTGAGAAACATTTCATTGTTCTCGGGATCCCTGGGCGAGCATCTGGAAGGTTTATGATTGGCTCTTATCTTTTTCCAGCTACAAGCCTCTGGGCCTTTATCCCCTTCTTCCCATGAAATGGGGTACAAGCCCTTCTAGGGTCAATGTGGCTTGAAAACCCAAAAGATGAGGAAACAAAGGGAAAGAAAAATGGAAGTGACAAGTATGTGCAAGAGCGATATGATGACTCATCAAGGAGACCCCCTAGTAACAACCCTTTCCCCGAGGGTGACCACTTACTAGGACAACAATGTCAACCGCCAAGGTGAAATAAGGCAAAGAGCATAATTTCCAAGCAAACGTTTTCAAAATCAATAAAGGACCCTTTGTAACATATTCAAATGCTTCATTTATTAAAATGACACTTACCACAACACCGAACTCGTTACCTCATGGAACAAGACTTGTCGTTCTCTGTGAGACACACTGGTGTGGTGACTGGTGCAACCATCAATCTCATGGTGATGCGTGGTGTGATGTGGGGCTCTTCCTGTTGGTTTGTCTCTCGATACTCCATGTTTGCAACCCGAGGGCCTCTAGACATCATCTCCTTAGTTACCCCTAGAAATGGGGGGTAACAGGTCCCAATAAGCAAAGATTTGATCTGTGAGTAACTTGTAAAACTCGTGGACTTACGAGCACTTCACATTCATCGAAGCCTTCAAAATTGAATGAATTTCTCTTTGACGTTGAAGGAAGTACTGACGAAGTGGTCATTACTTTAGCTATTCAGAATCATGCTAGATTTGGCTACAATGTTGATAGAAGGGTTATATCATCAATTTCTTGGCAATGTAGCTATTGTTGCACCAAGTGCAGTAATCATGTATGTACCATGGGCTTCAAACTATTACGATTACTTGACTATCCACAAAATGAAATAGGAAGTGTCTAATAGTAGTTGGATGGCTACAATCAATTTGTCATCTACACAAGAYRCAAGTTAAGTTACATCATCAAATTGAGGAGTTGAGGCATCATTGAATTCTCGTCATCCATCTCACRGGGGAAACACAAACATASCRTGATTCACTTATCTTTCCTCAAAATGTAGATTAATGTCGTTTTTACTTTAATGCCAATGATCTCAGCTGTAGACAGTTAGGTMAGGGGATTTAGCATTTATTACCTTATTTTTGGTTTATGATTCTAACTCTTTTAGCAACTCAAGTGGATTTTGTATTGATTAATCTGTTGTGTWCCCATGGCATTGGCTTTAATTKTCACCCATTTCTTTTTCAATATGTTTATGTACTTATTATTTTATCAATAGAATATTAGAGCACATTTCAAAAGAAATTGTGACAGACCCACTTGAAGATTGATTTTTTCTCTTTCACCCTGAAGGTTTGTTATAATTGTCATACATTCTTCCATCATTCCCCTTGAATATTGTTATGACCATGACTAAACCTCTATGAGGCAAAGGGAAAGGGATCTCGAAATGATCTACAAACCATCCTCTAGCAGGTCTAGGAAATCATTCCTAGTAGGAATGGATGTATTTAAAAATATGGGCTGTCTATGGTACAAGATTATGGGAAAATTATTGAGTCACCAAAAAACCAACCAAGGACAAAAGTTCAGAAACAAACAATCAAATAGACTCTCCACTCTTGTAGCTCAAGTGGGTTAAAAATTATTCCTTAGTAGTACTAAATTTTTTGCATCTTTTTTCAGAATCAATTTAGCTATTTAGTTTAGAAATTTCCACATGCCTGAGGGAGAGTAGTCTTCCAGAGATTGGAAGGTCTCAATAG
>JASDQU010736197.1:40618-55376 GCA_032191745.1 Picea mariana
CTCATAAGAGAATGAGCAAGTGAAGTGTGTGTTAGAAGTGAGGCGCTAGCCTCTTATTTATATCAATCTGGCATGTGTGAAGAGTCACCATCTGGCAGGGACGACCTCTCACACTGGGTGGGTAAACCCACCTTTAATTAAATCTGGCCCTTTCATTATAACTACTGGGGCCGACTTCTTATTCTGCACATTATAATTGTTCGATGACCAATCCACAAAAGGGGATTTGGTCCTTATACAATTACCGACTTGATTAATCCTCAATGGGGATTAATATAATAATAGAAATAATAATAATGACATGATTAATCCACAATGGGGATTTAATCAAATAACAAAATAATAAGAATGCTCTTCGCAGTTACATTATTTCAACAATATTAATAGGTATTGTGAATCTATGGGAAGAAAAGTCTATGTAACAATAGCATATGTAGGATTATGTTGTTAGAGGAAAGAGCATGCATACTGGGAAAAACTTGGAAAAATTAGGTCTAAATCCCAAAATACAAAATGCAGCAGAGAGATCAAAAGAAAGCAAAAAAAGAATGGAAACCCAAAAAAATAATGCAAGAATGACTCACAGGATCTAGGAAGACCATATAGTACCACAACCCAACTTCCAATGATATGATCAGAAGAGAAAACTCAATGCTAGAACATGTATGCGACTGTCTCACTGAAAACCAACGTATGTACACTACTATGTTCAAGCAAAGTCGCGTATGTATTTAAAGAAACACATGTACACCCAATAAAAACCCCTCAAACTTGAGAGAAAAGGGTCTGGAGGACTCAATAAGGATTACAAAAATTAAGAGAATGCTAGATAAAGGTGAAAGACATAGAAAAAGATTCAAAAGAAATGCAAACCACAAGTACCCCTAACGACCCAAAAAGGGAGAATCAACCTTGGAGTAGAAAATTCTATTACAGAAAACAATGTCCTATGGCTATGGGTTAGGGCCACAACAAAGAGATACTCTAAAATACCACTTTGAGACTCAAATCAAGAATAACTATTTTGTGATAGCTAACTTTCATGGGAGAGGGAAGAGAACAAACCTGGATTTTGACATTTGATGTTGATCCCACGTGAATACTTTCACTCCAACACTCTTTCAAAACAATCCTTTGAAATATCCTACACACAAAAAGACGAGCAACTACAAAGAAGTAATTATCTAATAATCAACTAAAACATGAATATTACAATTTACATAATAGATTCACGTTAGGATATAGAAAATATACTAAAAACATGAATCACCACATGAAATCGGAAGAGAACGAGAGATTTATTATTATGAACAACATAAAATTCGATTACAACTTATAATCGTTGCGACACAGTCCCAAAAATGGGCTCCAAGTTCCTCCACCCAATGCTAGAGATCATCAACAATACCTCCAATACTTTGTGCTCAAACATGTCCAAGGAAGGCAAATGATTTATTCCTGACAAGATAGGGAGAACACAACTTCTAAAAACAAGGGTTTCCAAATGGATAGGACAATATTAGATGCACGGGAAAAAAGGGGACTTGCAAGACTGAATTGAAATTAACAACATAAGGATGCATTTCTCTGTTATGTTTTTCCTCTACCCCTAGGCTCTAATTTATACTCCTTTTTGATAGTTGGAGTAGTTATGGACGAGCTACAGGAGGTCAGGAACTTGAGGAACCCATCAACTCCGCCCGAAAAGTCAAGATTATTGTTGTTTTGAGCCAAATTAACATGTACACGAGTTGTTGACTGGAAACAAGCGTATGTGCGTAGGATTCTTTAAGGAAAGTCGCATATATCAACCAAAATGGGGTTTTTAAAAGTATTTTTAAGGAGGAAAAGGGAGAAAAAATGTCCTTCCAGTAGGGAAATGGATGTAACTGAGGCCAATAAGTCATCATAATCATGTATGGTGTCAAATGATGCTATAACAACTAGGATCGTGTCATTGATTATCTTCTTTAAGAAAGAAACATGGAAGACATGATTTACGCTTCCTGGTCGCAAATGAATAGCATGGTCATGATATTGAGTAGGTGGAATACCCTTAGGAATCTCTCCAAATACCTTGGGAATGATTGTTGATAACTTTTTGGAGATCCATTGGAGCAAAGGCTATAGATGTTTGAACATCTAGTGAACACAATTGTGCAATTACACCATCGTGTCCCTTTTTGAGTAATTTTTTCATGTTGTTAGATATTATCACTTTAGAGGGTTTCCCTTGGATACCTCTAAGATAAATTTCCTTGCCTTATGAGGAAAATATCATGAATATATTGAAAATTAAGGGCCACTGTTCCCAATGATTGAAATCATTGGAATCCTAATACAACATCAACACCACCCATTTTGATGGAAATCATGGGGCTATCCAATAAATACATCCCCATATTGAGTTTAATACTATGGAACTACACACAACAATTTATGGTACCTCCATTTGCAATCATTAGTTGAAACTATGGTGTTGGATATACAAAGTAATTGAGATCTTTTGCTAATTTTTAATTGATGAAGTTATGGGTACTACTAGAATAAATCAACATTGTTACCATTTTCTTTTTGATATATCCTTCTATATTGAGGGTTTGTGGAGTACTGATGTCGGCCAATGCATGACAATGTATCGTTGGAGTAGTCTCTTCTAGCTCTAGATATTGAGATGGTTCCAATTCATGATCTTCTTCCTCTTCATTGTCTATGTTGAATACTTTCTTCTCACTTCATTTATGTGCCTTACTGTACTTTCTATCACATTTGAAACATAGTCCTTTTGCTATTCTTTCATCCATTTGCGGAGGTGTTAACATTTTCAGTTGAGGTGCACTTGTCTTATGAACCCCACAATGATATCTGCTTGATGTGTGTTCTCCAATGGTAGACTTGTGTTCAACCTTTTTCTTTTCTTGAATATGATGAGCATATTGTATAGCTTCCATAATATTTGCAGGATGTCTTGAGAAAAAGGTCATGTTTAATTTCTTCTTTTAATCCACCCATGCAAGCTTCCAATAAATTATCATCACTTATTTTATCCACCCCTATGGCCAATACTTGAAATTGTGACTTATAATCTTCAATATCATCTAAGTGATTGATTCTTGTCAATAGACTGAAGTAGTCGTGTACCCAAACTTTTCCATATTTTGCTTCTAAGTATCTTGTAAATAGACCCCAAGTATAATGATAAAAAGGGGACTTCCTTTTAAATACCCTTTAATACCATTGATATGGTTTTATCTCAAAGTTCATAGTTGTTATGTGAATCATTTTCTTATCATCCATAATATTATGCAGTTCAAAATATTGCTCTATTTGGTTCACCTAGATAAATGCCTTTGTACCATAATTTTTTTTTTAATTTAATCTTGGAAAAATTAAATTTATAAACCCCAATGTAGTTAACTCCACTATTAGAGTTAAATCCACTAGAAAATTGCTTATTATCGACAAGCTGTTCAACCAGAATACTACCTTTATTTTCTTGCGTTCCTTTTATTTTGATATCTCCTTTAGAGAGTCTATCATCTAGCGCATGAAACATCATGGAAGATTTTTTTTTTTTCAATTCCTTCATGGATTTTTGTATGTTTTCATATTATTTTGTCATGTCATCCATCTTATTTGTCTTGTCATCCATCTTATTTTTCATGTCATCCATCTTCTTATCCATCTTATCTTCCATTTCGTCCATATTTCTTTTCATTTCATTCTTATTCTCATTTGTCTTCTTATGCATCTTGTTTTCCATTTCATCCATCTTTCTTTTCATAGTTTCATCCATTTTATGTTCCATTTGTTCCCTATTTTCAGTGATTCTCCTTTCCATCTAGCAATAAATCTCGTCGATTTCATATTGAGTCATGGTTGAGATTTCTAGAGGTTTATATGGTGAAGTAAATTTTGGAGGAGCCTTTCGATACATGTGAGAAAATAATAATTCTCCACTTTTTCCTTTTTATTACAAATTTTGAATCACCAAAAACATATCTTTCAATAAAAAATTATGCCAATTGTAAGTTACGTACCTTTTAAGCCCTTAATTTGGAATTTGTACTCCTAGCTGACCTTCCTTCTGATGTATTTCTACAATTTCGACCCTTCTAAGTCTAAAATTTTGGCCTGTAGTACTTTAAAATGTTGAAATATTGTAACAAAGAGTATTCTATTTATTATTGAGTCATTATTAATTAGATCAATCCCCTTTTGTGGATTGATCATGTCACGCATTGTAATTGACCAAATCCCCTTTTGTGGATTGGTCAAACCCTAAATATATTATGCAAATTGAGAAGTCGGCCACTAGGCTAATTAAAGTGGTTTTAACCACTCATAAGACAAGTTGGCCTTGCCCCAACGAAGAGACACCTTTTCAGCACCTGTCAGTTTGTATTAATAAAGGAAGTCAACGCCTCATTTGTTCACTCACTTAGCTCACTCATCTAGTGCACAAGTTTGAAGGAAGCTGTAGTTGCCAGTTACCGGAAGAAGGAAGAGAGAGAGGCACATTGCTCAATAGAGGATATTCTCTAGTGTTTGGTTTATTTTCTTAGCATTGTATTGGCTATTTATATTAAGGAAGTTTTTGCTGGGTTTTCTCCCCCATGAGGGTTTCCCAGGATAAATGTTGTGTATCTTGTGACTGTGTTTCTCTCAGTGATCCTACATATACTATTGTTATCTAGTAAATTGAAAAGAAACCTAATAATAACTTAAACCTTAACATGGTATCAGAGCTAAGCTGATGAGAACACCTTTCACTGGATAAGGAAAAATGTCACTATTGCCGTACAAGAAATTTAGGGATTTTTATTGGAGAGGAAATTTTGCTTAAAAACCATCTAGAAAAGTGCGCCCTACCCTAGTGAATCTTTTGACACATTGAGCGCACATTTTCCGTGGACATAACTCCCGGAAAGTGAAACCCTAGTTTTCACTGGTACCAAAAAACCAAAAAACTAGAAAACCAAAAGTACCAGAAAAACAAAAGTACTGGAAAACCAGGAAACCATAACCAATACCAGAAGTACCAGCCCAGATTTCTGCAAGCTCAATTTCAAGGGGTAAAATTTGGATTTTCAAAAATCTAACTGCACCAACTTACTCGCCTCAATTCAGCGCATCTATCCCCTGGATCAGAATTTCAAAATTTGAAGTTTGAAAAATTAAGGTTTCCTCATAAAACCCTAATTTGCAGTTGTAGTTGTAGTTTTAGAATCAGTTGCAGTGTCATTTGCAGTTGTAGTATTAGTTGAAGTATCAACTGCAGTACCAGTTGCAGTACCATTTGCAGTCACCCTTGAAGTTTTTAAGAGTTGGTAATTATTACTGTTGCTACCATATGGTGCCAGTATCTGCAAATACTACCAGAGGTATGTAGTCACATATGTTTAAACTATTAACCTTTAAAGGGTATTGGCAGGAGAAGGGATCTCTTACCATAGATCGAAAAGGATCTCAAGATCCAACACATTCAGAAGAAGAATGCAACCCAGGTTTGATTATTCAGATATGCATCTATTTGTTATGACATTATTTTGATCTAGGTTTCATGTTGAAGCTATGACCAAACTAACCTTTGGTCAAATTTAAAGTCAAGGTATTAGATGGATTAAAGTTGAGATCATAGAGTTTATCCTCTAACCCAACCTTCTGTCAAGATAATATATTGTCTTAGTACAGAAGACAGGTTGAAGAAAACACTTGTCATCTTGAGTGAAGGAGACTTAGAAGAAAAGAAACACACTCATTCTTGAGGACAAGACTCCAGGTTCCAGGTTTGATTAATTAAGTTAATAAAATTCAAAGTTGCACATGACAAGTTGAGAACTAACCCTTTACAAGTAAACACTATATTTGAGGTAGCAGTCTTTGAAAAGTATTATACTTGGTAGCATGTAAGCATATTGAGATAAATGCTTAATGCAACAGATACAACTAACACCTCCTCTAGGAGAAACTTCCTGTGTTGATTCCAGGTTACCATGGAGGAATGTTTGATCACAACACTAGAAGAGTGTTGATCTCATTTCGTATTGTATTTCTTACTTTTGATCTTTGCTTCAGACATGTCACAAGTGATATCTTTAAAGGAGCTATTGTGATGATTATTTGTGCTATTGTTTTATCTACTATTATCTTTGCTGTTTTGTTGACCTTGTTTTAGGTCACATGTGATAACCCCGAGGAAGCTATAGTGAAGGTTGCAGAAGGAAACATATTAGATGAGACATAAAGCAGACTATGTACATGACCATATACACTCATGTACCAAATAATATGAAGAAGAAGCTATCTTTTGAGATTCAAAGTATCTCATATGAATATTGATTGTAAGGAGCATAAGGCTCCAAAGATGAGCGAACATTAGAACAAGAACTCACATCATAATTGTTCAAAGGTTAACAAAGCCACCTTAATGGGAAACCGAACTTGTTTGAAGCTCGAGTCAGTCTTTCATATTTAGACTTGTTATTCAACACCAAGTATACCCCATAAGAGATGATGAAGTCCTTGTAGACTTAGAAGAAATCAAGGATAAGCCTGATCTCAGAAAGGATCATATGAAAAGACAACTTCCAGGATTGGGAGACATGTGCCATGAGAAGACTAGATCGTAACTTTAGAGACTCCTAGGAGATATGAAATCTCCAGGAAGATTCCCTTGTTTCAGTGACAAAGAAGGAAGCCAATCAGAAATACTAGGATATGGATTCTTCTGTGAGACTAGAAGAGAAGCCAATATTGACTTCCAAGATTGATCTATACAGATCAAGCATGTTGTAGATGTACAAAGCCTGATGTGTGTCTAGAGGATTCTCCCAACAAAAGGGAGAAGACTATGACAAGACACTTATTAAAGAAATAGTTCCATTATTTATGAAGACAACCAAAATAACCGTGATTCATATATAGTATGAGATGCAGGGGGAGCAATCCCCATATTTAAAATTGAGTGGAAGTTGATGCAGTACATTAGTTGGGTCATGTAGACATGACTACAATAAAACATAACATTACCTCCATGAAAGAAGAAGATCTATCTTTAGTATCAGTTATTGAGCCACTTTCAGTTTCAGATGAAGTTGTTTCCATGATGGAGTAGAGGAGTCACTCCCAGATTTCAACAGTCACAGTGAGAATATAGCAACCATTCTCAGCTTTAGAGAAGGTGCAAGTGCAGAGTCCCAGTTCTGGAAGGAACAATTGCAGAAAGAGGAGATGACATACTCTCAAGCAGTGAGATAGATAGTGCCTTACAAAGAGCACATAGAGCTAGCACATGATTGTGCAAATTGAGTTGCATCTGAGTAAGTGTATGCAGGTGTATGCAAATTGAGTTGCACAATGCAATGAGAAAATTTGATTTGAAGATTAAAGATAGAAAGACTCATGTATGTCGGTTGAAGGAGGCTCTCTACGTGTTGAAGCAAGCTACTAGAGATTGGTATGGAAGAATTGACAATTTTATGACGAGCTTGGGCTTTACTAAGAGTAAAGTTGATTCTAACCTTTATCTCAAGGTTATGAATGATGATCCAATGATGTTACTACTATATGTAGATGATGTATTCTTGACAAGATGAAGAAAAGCTCATCACTAATTGCAGAAGAAGCTTGCTACAGAATTTGATGGAAGACCTAAATGCATTATCTCTTAGGTCTTGAAGTTTGGTAGAGCATAAATAAGATCTTCTTTAACCAAGGGAAGTATGCAGTTAAAATGAAGAGGTTTGACATGTTGAAATGTATATCCATGTACACACCCATGGAAATGAAGTTGAAGCTCCTGGTAGATACCTCATCAGAATTGGTTGATGCTACTCTATACAAACAAATTATTGGTTCAGTGATGTATCTGACGATTACCAGGCTAGATATATGTTTTGCCTTGAGTCAGAATTTGGTAGAAACCAAGACGTGTTCACATTGTTGCTGTAAAACATATGATGAGATACCTTAAGGGACGTTGTTTCAGTCTAGGGTTAGCCATGATCTCATGGCAGAGTATGAAGCATTCCAACATTTCTCCCAGCACGAAAAAATCATAATACATTGTTGCATGTTCCGCTAGTTGTGAATCCATATGGCTTCAGATGTTGTTGACAGATCTATTTGATCTAGAGATGGAAGGTACCGTGATCCTATGCGATAACCAGAGTTATATAAAGATGATGTGTTCCATTATGAGTCAAAGCACATAGAGATCCGATATCACTTCATTCATGATATGATGCAGAGAGGAGCTTTAAAGCTCCAATGTGTTGGCACAAATGAACAAGTTGCAGATGTGTTGACCAAGCCCCTATCTCGTGTAAAGTTTGAGCACTTTCGAGACAATCTTGGTATAGTCTAAAAGGACCTCCCTTGAAAAGGGGAGTGGTGTGGATGATACTATGGTATCCTGATCAGTAGTGGTAGCTCCATTAGGATTTTATATCCTAGGGAATCGTATGATTCCTGGGTAGATCCTTTGGGTCTGTCAGAGTACCACGTGGTAGCTCCGTTAGGATTTCATATCCTAGGGAATCTTTTTGATACGTGGGAAGATCCTTTGGATATGTCAGAGTACCACAAAATGTTGTTGATGCCAACCTTGTGCTGAAGATTTCCAGCTTCATGCTTATGTTGTTGATGCCAGCCTTGTGTTGAATATTTTCAGCTTCGTGCTGATGTTGTTGATGCCAGCTTTGTGCTGAAGATTTCTATCTTCGTGCTGATGTTTTTGATGCCAGCCTTGTGCTGAAGATTTCTAGCTTCGTGCTAATGTTGTTGATGCAAGCCTCATGCTGAAGATTCCCAGCTTCATGCTGATGTTGTTGATGCCAGCCTCGTGCTGAAGATTTCCAACTTCATGCTGAAATTTCCAATTTCGTGCTGATGTTGTTGTGATGCCAGCCTTGTGTTGAAGATTTCCAACTTCGTGCTAATGTTGTTGAGATGTCGGCTTCGTGCTAAAGATTTCTAGCCTAGTGCTATTGTTGATGATGCTCCAGCGTTCGTGATGTGATGTTGTTGTTGTTGATGATGCTCCAGCCTTTGTGCTGTGATATTGTTGTTGTTGATGTTGTATCAACATTGTGTTGTTATTGATGATGATGTGTTAGTGTTATACTAATCCATGTTGATGTAGATGATGATGATTCCACTTCAGCGTCTTGCTGAAGATGATGATGATGTTATTTCATCTTTCATGCTGAAGATGATGATGTTACTTTAGCCTCATGCTAAAGATGTTGATGATATTACTTTAGCCTCATGCTAAAGAAGATGATGATGTTGCTTTAGCCTCACACTAAAGATGACGAGGATGTTATTTTAGCCTCATGCTGATAAGGATGATGATGCTACTCCAGCTGCATGCCGTGAACGGTGATGATGAGAAAAACTTTCGATGATTTATAGATATGCCAATCAGTGTTCCAGATGTCGTTTCCCTCTCTCTCTCCTGATGATGTTGTAGAATACCCTTCTTTTTAATGGGGACTATTGAAATATTGTAACTGCAAAGAATATTCTATTTATTATTGAGTCATTATTAATTAGATCAATCCCCTTTTGTGGATTGATCATGTCAGGCTTTGTAATTGACCAAATCCCCTTTTGTGGATTGGTCAAACCCTAAATATATTATGCAAATTGAGAAGTCGAACCACAGGCTAATTAAAGTGGTTTTAACCACTCAGAAGAAAAGTCAACCTTGCCCAGCGAAGAGACACCTTTTCAACACCTTCTAGTTTGTATAAATAAAGGAATCCAACGCCTCATTTGTTCACTCACTTAGCTCACTCATCTAGTGTGCAAGTTTGAAAGAAGTTGCAGTTGCCAATTGTCGGAAGAAGGAAGAGAGAGAGGCGCATTTCTCAGTAGAGAATATTCTCTAGTGTTTGATTTATTGTCTTGGTATTGTATTGACTATCTATATTAAGGAAGTTTTTGTTGGGTTTTCTCTCCCATGAGGGTCCATGATAAATGTTGTGTATCTTGTGATTGTGTTTCTCTCAGTGATCCTACCTATGCTATTGTTATCTATTACATTGAAAAGAAACCTAATAATAGCTCAAACTTAACATAAAATGTATTCTCTTCAATTCCATTAGTTTGAACAAAATTGGATGTGCCAAGTGAAAGTTAGGGTAACTTTCCCAAACCTTGTTGGTTTTTGGCCTTTCTGAGAGAGCGAACCTGTACAGAATGCCACGTGTCCAATATTTAATACCTCATTCTAGAATTTCTACCCAAAATACTATGGACTACTCTATTTCAAATTCAATAGGTCTCATAGAATTTGGATCCTCATTGAACACGATATGATTTTTTTACCCGAAACACCTGTTTGAAACTAGTTATAGGACTAGTCAAAAACCCTATTTCTACAAAGTTTATATTCAAAAGTATAATGACCCAGAAGCTAAAATGTTTACCAGAGAAACCTTGATATGTATTATAAATAAACTCCAAGTTTCGATGTCTGAATCATCCCAGAAAGAAAGTTATAGAAAAAATTCTAAGATGAATTGATTGGAGAAGAAAAACCCTAGGATCGATGCTCTGATACCAAATGCTATGATCCGACGCCTTAGAAATGATGAAAAGTCAATGAATATAGTCCACTTCGAGGGGAAACTTTTGTTTACAATATATCTGATTTATAATACGATATGTGATGATATAATATGATCCTAAGATCTAAGTCTTCTTATTATATATATCCATAGGTCTTACCAAAATTGGATGTGCCAAGTGAAAGTTAGGGTAACTTTCCCAAACCTTGCTGATTTTTTTCCTTTCCGAGAGAGCGAACCTGTCGAATATTTAATACCTCATTTTGAAATTTCTACTCGAAATACTATGGACTATCCTATTTCAAATTCAATAGGTCTCATAGAATTTGGATCCTCATTGAACAAGATATGGTTGTTTTACTTGAAACACATGTTTGAGACTAGTTATAGGACTAGTCAAAAAACCTATTTCCACAAGGTATATATTCAAAAGTATAATGACCCAGAAGTTAAAGTTTTTACTGGAGATACCTTGATATGTATTATAAATAAACTCCAAGTTTCGATGTCTGAATCATCCCAGAAAGAAATTTATAGAAAAAATGCTAAGATGACTTGATTAGAGAAGAAAAACCATAGGATTGATGCTCTGATACCAAATGTTATGATCCGACGCCTTAGAAATGATGAAAAGTCAATGAATATAGTCCACTTCGAGGGGAAACACTATTTTACAATATATCCGATTTAGAATACAATATGTGATGATATAATATGATCTTATGATCTATGTTTCCTTGTTATATATAGGAGACAAATGGTACAATTGTAATGAAATGGTGCAATGAAGGGTTCTAGCCGAAATAAAAATATAACACTAGAATTGTAATAATTCAATATTTATGGATTAATAAGGGGTTTTATACATAACATGGGGCTTTGTTTAGGGATTAACAACACTTCCACTTAACATAATCTGGGGAGTATGAATTGCTAGAAATCTAAAGTTGTTTGAAGACAAAGAGACACTTCTTATCAAATGTGCTATATAGTCTTTAATTATTTTAAATGCCTACCCACAGGTGTAGGGAAAAACATCTCTCATATTCAAGGTGAAGTGGCTATAAATAGGTGTAGGGAAAAACATCTCTCATATTCAAGGTGAAGTGGATATAAATAAGGATATCCCATGGGATTTTTTTGATGGTGCCTCACAAGAGAACCCCTGTAAGGGAGGCTCACGAGGCATACTATACTTATATTTAGATCACAAAATTTTGTTTAAAGATGGAATTGGTCAAGAAACTAACAACTTCTGTGAATTGATGGCTTTAAAGTTGGTCTTGAAATTTGCACAAGAATATGGTGYAAACCAATTAAATTTTTTTGAAGACTCAAAGCTAGTTATCCAATKGATGGAAAAGGAAATTACACTTAGGAATTTTGCATTATGACCCTTGTATGATGAATTTATMAATCTACTAACATATTTCACAATACATCTCTATCTCATATTTATAGGGACAAGAACAATTTTGTAGATGGGATCTCAAAAGAACGAAGAACCTAGATTGTTTCAATAATCTATAATGGACATACTATAAAATATAATCATGAAACATGGACCTAMATTTATCCATTATAGTTTCTAACTRAATTTTTGTCTAATGATAGACTTTCACTAACATGTTTCACAATACATCTCTATCTCATATTTATAGGGACAAGAACAATTTTGCAGATGGGATCTCAAAAGAACGAGGAACCTAGATTGTTTCAATAATCTATAATGTACATACTATAAAATATAATCATGAAACATGGACCTAAATTTATCCATCATAGTTTCTAACTAATTTTTTGTCTAATGATAGACTTTCACTAATCTATGGATGAAAGACTAATGTACTTTTTTTGAATGTCATTATGTTTTGTAGTGGCAATTAACGAAACTAAATAGGAACAACTTATAATTTTTTGGTGATGATGGATTGGACATAAGAATTCCATGTAAAGGGATTAAAAGCACTTATGAATGCCATGGGAATTTGAGAATGTATTTTTCCATACAACTAAAAATACACTTTTTTCCCTCGAAAATAAAACCTATATATACCTATATAGTATATAATATTATTTTTAAAGTTTATAATATTGTAATATACTATTAAATAATGTCGCCATTATTAAATTTTATACTTTATACTATATTAGACTATATAATAATATATAATATTAGAATATATATTAGACTATATGTTGGAGTTACTTCACACACACCTAAGATTTATTTTTCCTAAGGTTTTTCCTTGTTTATTAGTCATAATTATTCATTATCCAGTCTCCTATATTTTATGGGAGAATATTCCACCTAAAGAATATTCTCTTTCAGTTGACACTTCAATTTGACTAGTTGAGTTGAGTTTAGATGCTGCATTGGTTTTGTCACCATGCAACATTGAGATCATCACCATGCTAATTCGACCTTGCCTTGGTATCATCACCAGACTGGTGCATTACCCTTGATTCCCGGAGTTAACTCCTCACTAATCTCTATTCAGTTAGTTAACTGAAGACTAGTTGACTGCTTAACTCAACTAGGTGGCAGTTCACTCCCGTAACTGCCTGAGAGACTAGACTATGTGGCAGTTCACTCCCGTAACTATTGGTGTGTGTACATATCACTCTAGACCACCACTATGGCGCATTGGTTCTCCTCCAGTGCACACTCATGGAGTTATACAAAGCATATCATGTGTAAATTATTCATTATTCACAACAGTTAATGAGAATTCTTTCATTCTTTCTCTCCTTTTTCTTCTTTCTCCAATTCTCTTTGAAAATGTGTGTATTATTGTTTATATAGATCTATTCCGTGCAGGTTCAACACATTTATATGGTATCAGATCTAACAAACTACTAAGCAAAAACTACACCAAATTTTTTTGCAGGTACAAAAGATTGAAGATAACAGAAAGATGGATTTCCAAAAAGAATTCATTCTTACACCTTATAACTATTTTGCATGGAAGGAGAAAATAACCATACATATACGAACCAGAGGGTTGTACAGGTTAATCTTGAATATAGAAACAAAACTGACATCAACCATAAAAAAATCCAAGTACTTAAATCGCATGGATGAGACACTCGGAACAATTTGCAGTGTTATTTCTCTCGATATCCTTTTTCACATATATTCCTGTAAGACTCTCAATGAAGCTTGGAACAACTTGGAAGGGATATTTGGAAAACATGATGAGATGAGGGGACACATGCTGGAGGTGGAGCTGCTCACATTGGATCAAAAAATCTTCGATAATATCAAAGATTTCTTTACAAAATTCAAAGATTTACTATCGCAACTCAAAACTTGCAGGGTTCATAAATCGAAGGAGGAGAAACAAATGGTTCTCACCATTCTATCCAAGCTTGGTATTGAATTCTCTGTATTCGTATCCACATTCCATACTATCAGATTCGCCTCTGGAGCCACCTGGAAGATGCTTTCTCTTGAGGACTTTATCGAATCCCTGACACAAGAGCAAACCAAGTTCATCAACATGGGCACAATTAAAGGCCCAAGGGCGCATGCACTCATTGTGCATGATGGAAGCCACAAATATCATAAATCTAAAGATAAAGATAAATAGAAAGCTCATGCACATCAGAAGAAGGAAGGGTACACAAAATCCTTCATCGATGCCTCCGGATCCAAAGGGGAAAATGGAAGAAAAGGGGATAAATGCACGTACTGTCACAAAGGATTCCATTCGGAATCCACATGCATGCAAAAACAAATAGATATGATGTCTCAAATACTTCAGCAAAACAACCATGGAGATCGCATCCCCGAGGGTGCCAAGAAGAAGAAGCCAAAAGATCAGAATTCCAAGAAAGACAATTCTAGCCATGTCTTGATTGCCATCAACTCCTCTCCCGATGCTTGGATCGTAGATTCATGAGCATCACATCATATGGATGCCTAAAAAATAGTATATTCTTCATTATATGCATTCAAAGGTCCTCCTATTCTGATGGGGGACAACTCTTCTATTGAAGTCATAGGCAAAGGAAGTATTGAACTCACCAATGGAAGCTTCGAGAATGTGTTGCACGTTCCCAAAATGTCTGTCAACCTTCTCTCCGTGTATCAGATGACAAATTCTAGCACCGGAAAGAAATTCATATTCACACCAAATGTCGTGGACATCTATGACATGCAAACCAACTCCAGGGTT
>JASDQU010736197.1:69561-81059 GCA_032191745.1 Picea mariana
GGAAGAGTTATAATCATGTCAAGTATGCTCAGATTCTATTCATATATTACGACTTCAACACCAGCATGATAATTCATCTAACAGTAGAAAAATTAATTATGTCTACATATCATTGTTTACCCATGCCAATAGACAATCAATACACATATATTTTTTTTCCCACTTACACCAAACATGGATTCAATTCATGATCTTCTACCATTACCTAACATGAGACAATCAATGATTATCATGGGTTATAATATTACTTAATTTTTTGAACAATATATTGACATGTACATTTTATTCACATTTGTAATTGCTCTCTTTATTTATTTTTCTATACATTATCAATAGACATTAATTTGCAAGCAATGTAATTTTATGTCATCTATATCACCAATTTATTTGTCGTGTATGTATGCATTACTCATAAATTAATGAATAGATAAATGTTTAATTGAATTTGAAAAAAAAATGATTCATTATGTTTACAATAGTATTGATGTTTGTATGTTGAATTTGTTCTTTTTTTATGTAATATAAGTGAAATCAATATGGTACCTATCATATGGAGCCATGTACCAACATAGATATTAGAAATGATCTTTCTATGATTCCCTTTATCTGTTGCTTTCCATTTTAGAAGTGTTTATAAAGAATGAAATCAAATGTTACTACATAAAACAATTTGATAGCATGGAAAGAATGCAGAGTAGAAGAAAACGGAGTTTTGGTTAATCTTCACAATGATTGTCAATAACATTTCCATGGTTGTTATGTTAATCAACTAGGAAAATTATCACTAATTTCTACACTATTTCTAAGAAATGGATACAAAATTGAATCCACATATGGTTTGATTCTTTTACTTTATTTTCCCATTAAATTTTTAAATTAGAAAAAAAGAATCATTGCATTATAAATCCTTTGAAAAATACTTCCACATTTATAAATTGCCTCAATATTGGTTATTGGGTTTTTTTTTTTACTCCTAAGAAATTTGGAGCAACAAAAATATATGAGTGGGTGATTGTGAAACAAGTTTATTTTATAGGTACCCAAAATCAAAGGAACATGTATCGAATACATTTTTCCCTTATGGAAGAAACATTGGTTCACCATTAGGAACATATGTTTCTCTCCATTGTATATGAAGACTACTAGTACTATATATAAAATATTTCGGAGTCCCTATAATATAAACTTGATTCACAATCACCCACTCATATTGTTTTTGCTCCACATTTCTTAGGAGCATAAAAAAACTCCAATGACTAAGATCAAGGCAACCTATAAATGTAGAAGTATTTGTGAAAAGATTTATAATGCAATAGTTCTTTTTTCTAAAGAATACAATGGACACAGAAAGCAAAAAAAGTGTACCATATGCAGATTCAATTTTATATCTATTACATCGAAATGAAATAGATATCAGTGATAGGTTTCCTAGTAGATTCACATAATGACCAAAAAAATGTCGCTGACAATCACTACGAAGGTTAACCAACAATCCATATTCTTATACTCCACATTGTTTCCATGATATCAAATTTTTTTATGTAGTAATATTTGATTTCATTCTTTGCCAATGCTTATAAAATGGATAACAACAAATAAAGGGAGCCATATAAAGATCATTTCTAATATCTCTATTGGTACGTGGCTCCATATGCTAGTCACCATATCCATTTCACTATTATTACATAAAAAAAGAAGAAAAACAACATACAAACATTAGTACCATTTTACTACTATTACATAAAAAAAAAAATCATCATACAAACATTAGTACCATTTTACTAATATTACATAAAACAAGAAAATATTCACCATACAAACATTAGTACCATTGTCAACATAATCAATCCATTTTTTTTTCAAATTCAATTAGACATATATCTATTCATTAATTTTTTATTAATACATATCAATGCAATACATGATATATAAATTGACTCTATAGATGACATAGAATGGCATCAAATGTTAGACTATGAGTCCTTATAAAATCACAAGTCCGAGAACACATTGATATGAGTTGTAAACTTCATATATTCATGAGCTATTGTCATGATCCTTTGATGAGTTTTCAATGACATCTAGATCTAGATTTGGTCAATTTATGTACTATAAATTCATATCATTCGATCAATACAATGTGCATTAGAGAATGACATAAAGCCTTTTCTGCCATAGTATGTGTCACTATGCTTGTGCTAAATTCTTAACATGGTATTAGAGCCATGGTGAAGAGTGAGTGACAATATCAGAGCATCTAGTGACAATATTCAACCTTGCCTCTCCACACACTTATGTATACTTCAGTTAGAAAGATCTACCTCCTCAAGACATCTGTGATGCATCGTCAGTATACTTGCATGCTTCTAGCATTATTAGGCATGTGTGTTCCTTAGAATTGATTTGAGTTTGTTATTATCTTCACAGGCCTGACATGTGTTTCTCGGTGCAAATCTATTTTGGATCTAGAACAGAAAAAAGTCGGATCTTATTGGTAATGACCATTATGCCCACACATAATGAGAATCCAGTTGAGTGTGTCCACTACTTGGAAAGAACAAGTTGGACAGTCTGAAAGAAAATTATTGTTTTCTATTCGAGAAAGCCACAGAAAAAAGAACACAACTAGAACAAAAAAAAAAATTGGATGTGTGCATGTGAAATCATTGACAAAAGGAGAGATATATGAAAAATAGGTGTGATCATTCTCTCATCCTCCAAAGGGGTGCTGGATCAAACACTCTTTCTTTAAGAATGACACAGTAAAAGAGTCAACCAATTCAACTTGTTAGCAACTCACACAGGCCCAATAAATTGAAGGTGGAAAAATTGATCCCTAGATTGTCTTCTCTACATCAACCATCGATGTTAAATCAAACATGATCAATCGAAATATTCAGATAAACAATTATGGAATAGCATGTACCTACAATCCACAACCCCATATTGAATAAATAATGCCTCTTCTCAACAAAAAATGGATCTACAGTTTCTCCCAACGAGTTCACGTACAATTCACCCAACAAAACAACCAATGATCTGATCTGTTTGCTACAGGAAAATCTGTTGTGAACAAAATCCACACCTCTCTTCTCTTGATGTTGAAACCCTGTAGTTCCAACTTGTACATACATTATAACACTACCATTATTGAAATTGTTTGGATATGGTGATGAGGAAATTTGTGTGGTGTGCTCATGGTCAAATGAGCAACTTTCCACCATACTAGTACACAAAAGGTAAAGTTTATATCGAATTTTTTAAATCCCCAAAAAGGGTAGGTGATGTGAGTGAATAATGAAAATTAGTTTTCATTATTAATTCATCAAGGATGAATATTTTCTTACAATTAAAAAATAAAGGTATCATGTTATGATCCAGATGGATATCAGTGGCCACCCACCTATTCCACTGGCTCAAAGAACAATTTTTCATTTTGACAATTTTTTACAAATTTTTGAGCCCCAAACTTTTGGGGTCGTTTTGAGGCCCTAAATGACGTTTTTTTTGGAATTTCTGGGGGCCAGGGGTATTCATTGACATTCCTTGACCCCCAACGGAAGTTGTTCTCCTCAGATAGACCTTTCTGATGAGGTATCGAATGCCCCACACAAAGATTGTATGTAAAATTTACGCCCCCGGGAAGTTGACGTATCAACTACCCCCATTGGGGCCCACAAACCTTTTGGATTTTCATCTTCTGGGGTTAGGGTTTTGTATTAGAGCCTCATTGTAACATCCATCTTCTTGTGAATGAGCGTAGCCATCACATCTCTTCTCAGAGATAAGCTGCCACCATTCTAGTGAGTCTTTCACTCTGTATTTATATAGTTTTGTACATTTTGCGCATTAATAGAAATTGTGTATTACTGTATCTCTATGTTTATGGTTATATTTATCATATATATTTGTTACATTATTGAATATATGACATATCTCTGTACATTTCTCCGCTCTCATTTCGTGCCAAAAATAATCTGGATCACATTGTAGAGAGAGATATGCACACTTTTTAAAATATCATTTGTTTGTTTTTAAGTGGCATATAAAAGAACAACATATTCTAAAGATTCTAGATGTATTAAAATGGTTTATATTTGAGCTTTAAGTAAGAAATAAATCACATCTCAGAAAAGGTTTAAAGATATTTTAGTGGAAGGTTTGATTCTAATAATTTGTACAAGGTTTATTATTCTTCTCAAAAGTTGAAATGACAAGCAAACATAGTTCGTGGTGGAGAACTTATTGTATCAAATATTTTAATAAAAATATCATTTCTTGCAGTGATTGTATCCTAGATCCACTCGAAATTGAATAAGGGGATCTAAGGGCATTTGTACTTGTGTGATTGTGGATATTTCCTTTGATATTTATGTTGTCTAGTTTAATTAAGCATGCAAATGAATCACATAATGCTCATGCACTCATGAAGTTCAATGGTGATTTCCAAAATTAAATGTATTGAACTCTTCCCAAATTTACCATCTCCATAAATTGGTAAAAGGATATGTATCAAATATTCTACACCAAGTGGAAAATTGTAAATCCATCAAGCATAAAATTTCTTTGATTCGTGACTTGAATTTTTAGCAGTAAAGGATACACTTGAGTAATTAATTGTACAAGGGGTAAAGTGTCAATCCCTTTCAAGTCAAAGTCAATTGTGAATTTCATCATCAAGATCTACCTGAAATTTGAATAAAGAGGTCAAGTAAGTCACCAAAGATCAAATCATTGTAATCACACTTTGGGGTGCATGATCACTATTACTCATCACCCTAAATGCAACATCAAATCAAGTGAGCGTGATATAAAAGAAACAAGTGCAAGTGAGCGAGTACAAGTGAGCGAGTGCAAGTGAGCCTGACAAGTGAGCGAGAGAATAATTAGAAATGGGTAAATGAGGAAAGTGTTTACATAACGCCTCTCAGGAAATCAAGGAATTGCAAGAGTACAACCATGAATTGCATAATTAAATTGATATGAAAGATAAATTGATTGAAGCACTTGAGTGGAAGTTAATTCAAAAGAAAAAAATAATTGATCACATGGTTGATACAATCTAGTCAGCAAATGATCTTCGAGATGAAATAGAAATGAAGGATCAATTGATTGATGTACTTCAGATGAAATCAAGAGAAAAGAAGAATCAAATCAATGACATGATTGATGCAGTAAACAATCTCATACAAAAAATTGATGCAACTTATGACACATATGATCTAATAGAGAAAATTGATGCAACATGTGCTACATAGGAGCTCATCCAAATAGTTGATGCATAATGTGATTCAAATTATATCATGCAAAAAGTTGACGCAACTTGTGGCATATGACATAATGCATATGGTTGATGCTACTTGTGATACAAAAGAATTGATAGTTGATGCAAAAGACACACAAGATATGGAATCTTCCAAATATGAGTCCCAAGAAACACATAATGAAAGCGACAAGAACAATAGAAAGAAATTTGAAGATACAAAAGCAAAAAGTCATTATTTCCAAAATGATCTTTCCAAGATGTTTGTTAG
Organism: Picea mariana; assembly: GCA_032191745.1. Classification (NCBI taxonomy): domain Eukaryota; kingdom Viridiplantae; phylum Streptophyta; class Pinopsida; order Pinales; family Pinaceae; genus Picea; species Picea mariana. The sequence goes on from JASDQU010736197.1 coordinate 75,096, forward strand.
ACCTTGGGAAGAATTATAATTCAACAAAAAATGACACGGCTTAGGATATGACGAAGGAAACAAATTTCATATTCAAAATTACTCCAAATCAGTTCAGTTTGTGAGTGCAGGACTTCTTGAATAAGTGAAGAATATTACTAATAAGTGCTAACATTGTCATAGAGTTTTGATCTCCATCCTTAAAGTCACCATGTTTTGATATCCATCATTGTCTTCATTATGGGAAGACAAATCATCTCTCAAGAAAGTGTTGAAAGAAGAAGAAGGTGAAGAAAAAAATTAATTATGGATGGATAAATCCATGGAAATGGAATCAAGAAGTAAAGAAACTACATCAGTCTTACCATCTAGTCAAGACAAAGGTAAAGACATATTTGCATGGAGAAATGAAAACAATCAAAATCTTTCAAACAAATATTCCAGATGATTATGGTGATGATCCATATCCAATTTTATATACTCTATGAAATTAAAACATGAATTAAAGATGGTACTATCCACGCCTCAAGGGGGGAGAACATTGATAAAAAAGACACTCTCTTACACATTTAGGGGGAGAGTGAAGATGGTTAGTGGTAAGCCAAAAACCACCACATTGTTTGAGTGAAAATGGTTAGAAGTCAACCAACAAAACTACCACATGAAGAATCCATAACTTAATCTTGGATCCCTTGAACTATGATTCATTGAAGAACATAAAGAAATCCAAAGCTCAAGCTTGGATCCTCTCAACAAACTTCAACACATTTCAACAAACTTATCACCTTGCACTTGACAGAGGAGAATATTAGACATCAATGATCATAGTTAGGCTTCAAGATTTGAAGTCCTATCAGTCATAAAAATCAATCAACAAAATGAGAATGTTCATACATGACAACTGTTCATTTTCAAATTCAGATATTGGCGATTTTTCAGGCATATCTTCATTGAATCTCAGTTCAACAGTTTTAGATTGAAGATGATACCAATTATTATTTTGTTATTGGTACAATTATTCAGATTTGTGATTAAGGGGGGGAATGTTAGACCGGAGTCCCTATACAATCACAAATTTCGAGAGAACATTGATATGAGTTGTAAACCTCATCTATTCATGAGGTGTTGTCATGATCCATTTACGAGTTGTCAATGACATATAGATCTAGATTTGGTGAATATATGTACTATAAATTCATATTTTCAGATCAATACAATGTGCATCAGAGAAATGCATAAATCCTTTTCTGCCATAGTTTGTCTCACTATGTTTGTGCTCTATTCTTAACATTGCATACAGATTAATTTCTATTGAAAATATATAGAAAAAGACATAGAAAGAGTGATTAAAAATTTGCATAAAATGTACATGTTAATATATTGTTCAAAAATACATAAAACATTTTCAAGTAATACTATAACCCATAATAATCTCTAATTGACTCATGTTAGGTAATGGTAGAAGATCATGGATTTAATCCATGTTTTGTGTAAGTGGAAAAATATTTCCATTCATGATAATATTGGTGTATTGATTGTATATTGGCATGGGGAGACGATGATTTGTAGACATAGAAATTGTGTCTACTACTAGATAAGTTACCATGCCGATGTTCAAATCATAATATATGAATGGAATTTAAGCATTCTTGCACATGATTATAACACTTCCAATGACACAAAATGGAAGATATTCATAACATTGCTTGTTTATCTTTGTTGTCATATCTTGTTGCCTCTTCCATCCTCAAAATATATTTCTTCTCATCGACTTGGATATGGACCATGTTTAAAATCTTATATTCCATTAATAGGGCATATATATGCAAAATTATTATTAACAATACATATTAATGGTTTTAATGCATTGTTAGAAACATAGATTGATTACTTCATCTTGTGTGAATGAAATGGACACCCCAGTTATTCTTTTGAATATCCAATGAATAAATTATATACATATATAAAACATCTTCCTCTGAAAATATCTTCATATGTAACTAATATATTTTATCTTTATAAAACACTCCATCCTTAGGAGCTGTAGTTTTTCCATCGGGAGCAATACTTTACCTACAAAATCCATTTATGAAACTATAAATATAATATTTTGAATCATCCTCATCATGTAATGGTCTTATAAATTTCCATCCATACTTTTGTGACCAATATTTTTTTTATGAGGGAGAAACAAATGTCCAATTTCGATAGAACCAAATTTGTGTAATTTTTTTTTGTGAATGGATATAAAATATAGTAATCCCATATTTAGGCAATGATGTAAAAATAGCAAAACCATAGAACCAATTGATATAATGATGTTATTATTATAACTAATGCTTTGGTTTCATGATGTGAGGTGGAGCTGGATGACACAAAGCAGGAGCGCGGTGCATTACGCCATGACAAAGATGCAATGGTAGATTAAATTGAAGCTGTAAGGACTTGGTTCCTACACATGTGGCCAACACTACAAGTAGAAGCTCCAGATATTCCAGAACATTTTCAAAAAGAAGATTCCCGAGGCATAGGTCTGAATCTGAGGGTCCAAAGGAAGAGTGAAAGGATCGAGGGATGGATGGAATCGGGGGTATGGGCATTGGAACCGTGATGTCCCGGTCAACTGCATCTTCAGTATGCAAAACCGCCTATCTATTTTGTTACGTTATATATCTGATAATGCCGACGAGGGCTGAAAAGTGATTCTCCATAGAGAGGAGGTAGGTGGCGCTAAGGTACATATAAAGGTACATATAAATGAGATGTATGTCCTATATGATTAATATAATTATATAGGATAAGATTTTAATATGGACTCTATAATTGTATTAAGAATCCAATTTTTTAATGTGATTATCTCGCCAAACATCTATAAAAGTTTGTCCATATATGATTTAATTAGATTGTTTAGAAATTGATCGAAACCGAATTAAAGTTGACAAAAGAAGTCATAAAAAAAATATTTCCAATACTTTTATCGGTAAAAACCTCCACACCAAAATCCATATGCAATCAACTAATAAGTTCATAAAACAATATAATTATTAGTGAAGATACATCATATTTTAATGATCACAAATGTAACTTAAAATAACAACTATATTTAATATGTGTAATTTACGTACAAGTGAAAAGATATTCATGGGAAGTACACTATTTGGATGGATAAAAATGTGGAAAAATAATTACAAAATGGTTATGTGGAGAACACAAGCATCCATCTAAACTTTTTTATTTTTTCCTAAACATAACTTCCAAAATTTATTTTCTCTATTTTTTTTTTTTTTTATCTAATACACTTTAGCATGGTCATAAATTTCATTTTTGACCAATCTATATTTTAACTCATACTTCATCGCATCCTCCAACTTGTTGTAAATTATGAAAAATGCCATAACTATAAAAACCCTACACAGTTTTATTTTTTAAATCTATATTTTCACTCATACTTCACGGCACCCTCGAACTTGTTGTAAATTATGAAAAAGGCCATAACTATGAAAACCATATACATTTTTATTTTTTATTTTTTAATGTATTATTAATTTTAAATGTTTTTACAATCTCTTCTTTAAGTTGAAGTTTTGAAAGGTTCCATCTTCAAGGGTGGATAACGTTGATTTCTAATCACTTTTTTAATCACGATTTATCAATAAAATATCTTATGCAAATAGTTGAGTGTGTTTTTTACCATTATTATAAATTGTGTTATAAATAAATATATTTGTATCATTATAATATATTTATAATAGTATTATAAATAAATATATTTGTGCTATCTATTAATATAATGCTTGAAATTTGTATGATAATATAATTATTATTTGAATTAGTAATATAATTAAATAATTCTTATATTCTTATATTTAAAATTATATAATACTATATATGTCTAATATAATATAATTTTTAAAGTTAAAATTAAATAATGACAACATATCTAATAGTAATTATTTAGTTAATAGATAGATTGCATCATGACCTAGCTGACTCATGACTATCATTGTTATTTCCCTGTAAGACATGTTCTCTTAAGTCTTCTTTTCCTTCAACTCATGTATGAGTAGAGACCCCGTGTCTTGTTCATTACATATGTTGTAAAATGAGATTTTCCCCTCAAACTAGATTAATCATTATCTATTTTTTGAAGTTTGGTTCATAACATTTAGTATCAAAGCATACTGTCCTCTAGAAATTTGCTTCTTTAATTTCTCTATAAAAAAAAATTCCAAGAAGTTTCAGAAAGTGAAATTTTGAGGAGATTGAGGAAACGTCGCAAATAACAAGTGGTAAAAATTGCAGGTTCTGGTTCATTATAATTTTAGAAATAGATTTTGTGAAAGTTAGAGTTTGTGACTAATATGATTCGTCTTTTTATTTTTGATATAAAACATTTTGGTGAAGTTTCATACTCTAAAAATCTCATAATCCCGAGGAGACATAACAGATTACCCATGGATTTTTTTTCATATTTTGATCATTATAATTTATGAGATATATATTTTGGAAGTTGGATTTTTTTACTAATCCTAAAGTTAGTCTTAAGCAAGTCATTTTGGTATACTTTTTATCATTGAAGAAAATTCGTGATGTGAAATTTTTAGGAGTTTAAAAATTCATATCAGAGTATCAAATTACTACAAACCAAAATTTCAAACTCAGAAGGGTTCAAATTTTAGATATATATCATGACAAAGGTAAACCATCTAGATAGTCTCCAAATTAGGGTTTGAAATGTATGTAACTTACAATTGGCATAACTTTTAAATGGAAGATCAAATGGAAAAGAAGATAGACGAAAATAAGGAAGAAATAAAAAAAATCCATGAATGAAATAAAAAATAAGATGGATGAAAATAAGGAAGAAATACAAAAATCCACAAAGTCCATAGAAACCATTCTCTTACAGAGGATCCCTAAAATAAATATGGAGATCCAAGGAAATCATGAAAATAAGGAGAACAATGATGTTGAGACTCAATCACATATGGGGATTATTTTATCACATTTGGAGAGCACAAATATTGAATCTCAGAATCATTATCATTCATGACTCCAAGATCCACATCATCAGGCCTTCAATTCATCACCAAGGAACTACTTCATTCCAAAGATCGATACGAGGAAAGTTGAAAGTAAAAATATGGCTACTATAAAAGTGGTCACTGACAACTATAAAGAGATTAATGCTCCCTCTACTTACCTCACTCAACCAACAAGGTTTACACCTCAACAAATGGATGAAACAAGAGAAAATAGACTATGTTTCAATTGTGATAGAAAGTACAGTAAGGGGCATACATGCAGTGAAAAGTATTCTACTTAGACAGTGAAGAGGAAGAAGATCAAGAATTGGAACCATCACAAGATCTAGAGCTAGAAGAGACTACTCCAAGGATATCTTGACATGCATTGATCAACATCATTATTCCATAAAACCTCAAGATAGAAGGATATATCAAAAAGAAAAAAGGTAACAATTTTGATTGATTACGGTAGTACCCATAAATTCATCAATTAAAAATTAGCAAATTTCTCAATTGCTTTGTATTTCCATCACCATAGTTTCAAGTAATGGTTGCGGATGGAGGTATCATAAATTGTTCAGGGAAGTGACATAGTATTAAACTCAATATGGGGGAGTATTTATTGGATAGTCCCATGATTTCACTCCAAATGGGTGGTGTTGATTTTGTATTAGGGGTCCAATGGTTACAATAATTGGGAATGGTGGCCCTTAATTTTCAATATCTTTTCATGATACTTTCCCGAGAAGAAAAGGAAATTGAACTTATAGGTATCCAAGGGAAACCCTCTAAAGTGGTAAGCTCTAACAACATGACAAAATTACTCAAAAAGGGACACCATGGTGTAAATGCACAATTGTTCTCACTAGATGTTCAAACATCTATATCCTCTGCTCCAATGGATCTCCAAAAATTTATCAACAATCATTCAAAGGTATTTGGAGAGATGCCTAAGGGT
>JASDQU010736197.1:83980-98436 GCA_032191745.1 Picea mariana
AGATAAGGACATAGGTTTAATGCACACAAGGTATGATACAATAAACACATTAACTGATATTTGTAATGAGTTTGAATTTTTATGCAACGATGCTGCCAAAAGGAAAGATAGGTTCTTTGGTTATGTTTTTTTGGCAATATGTTGGATTGGAAGCTCATGAGTGAGGCCCCATATGCTGATTCAAAGGTTGTAGGGTTATAGTCTTAGGAGGGGTCACGAAAACCCAAGCGTTGTAAGTGTATCAAAAAGGTATAGGAGACTATCAGTATGAACTTGGATGGTAGAACTAAAACTGACATAATGGATATGGGGTATAGGGAATTGGTAGGGAATTTTCTAGGAAAAAAATGAGTAGTGAAAAGATGAAGAATTGGACCAAGCTAAACTTAGATCTAGCAGTGGGGGCCTCTCCATGTACCTTGATTCTAGTAAAAGGATGGTTGGTTTGGGTGTTTAGGTTGACTAAATAAGTGAAGAAATTTTTTCTCCAAGATTGGAAATTGGGATCTCAATCCTTATTCTTAAAGAAATGACATATAGAGTTCGATGTATGGTTATCTAGTGCGGACATTCTCTTCGTATGGGTTCAAATTTCAGGGTTGCCATTGATTTTTTGTTCTAAACAAGTTTTGAAACAAATTGATAATGCATTAAGTATGTATTTCGAAGTTAATTTTTCATTCTTAGAGACTAGATACTATGGAATGGCTCATATCCTGGCAGGATTGGAGGTGAGCAAAGGTCTAGAAGAAATGATGGATATCAAAAGGGGAGTTGATCATTTTTGTCTTAACCTAGATTTGAAGGGATACCCTTTAGACGTGTGTGCTTCGATTGTTATGAGAACTTGGTTGCATATTATAATTACTTGAGTATGTGAAGGAATTGGGATCCAAGAAAACATTTAAAAGGTTTGGAGATGATGGGATTGGTAATAGTACAAATTCCGAGAGGAAAAGAGGAGGTAGGGATTCAAATGACATCGAAATGCATTTGAATAAGTTCCCTAGTAGAAATTTTTTATAGCTTAGACATAGGCCAATTCATGAAACCTAATATGGACATGATCAAAATTTGTTTTTGGGACCTGGGGAACTAATGTTGGAACCAAAGAACCGATATACCTAAGTTATTTTTTACCCATTTTATCGAGTATAAAAAACCCAAACCCATCACCCCTCATACCTATTCCTAAAAATGTAGAGGCTTCATATGCTGGTTAATATATCGAAGGATCCTTTGCAAACCCTAGTATAGATTTCATCATGGATGGAAGGATCCTTGGGATTCCAATCCTTTGGAGCCTATGAAGTATAATTTAAGACCTAGAAGCAAAGGTACTCTCGATTTTCCAGTAAAGGCGGCAATGGGGTTAGGATTCTTTGAAGAGAAATTCCCCAAATATATTCAAAAGGAAGAAAATCATTCATGTCCGTGCCCCAAAAGAAAGCATCTTAAAAAATCATAGGTGGGAAACAATTATCCTTAATAGGGGATCTTAGAGAAAATTATCCATTTGAGGGTTCTAAATTATTTTTTTGATCCTCAATTGTATAGGGTTGGCCAACCCCTCAAGGAAGTTGGTTTTAAAGAGATTAGTTGACAATATCAAACCTTCTATTATTCTACTAGAAGAGACTATGATAGATGGGGATAAAATTACTCAAGAACTTTCTAAATTGTTTAGTAATTGGGATTTCATTTTTATAGATGCCATTGAGATATTGAGAGGGAGTGTGACTAGATGGAATAAATTCTCTTTCACCCTAACTAATTATTGGGCCTTTCCTATAGTGTTAGGGACCTCCTTTTTGTCTTTGGACTCGAGGAAAGATATTATAATGTTGAATGTTTATGGTTCTTACATGGACATGGTGGATTATTGAGATAGATTTTTCAAAATGGATTGTATACAAAATGGATTGGTTTTGATAGGGGGAGACTTAAACTTCACCTTAGGATCATTAGAATTCTTTTGGATATTGAACCAACTAAATTGTCTCCTACCTAGAGAAACAAGAGAGTTGGGGGGATTCTGATCATAATACTAAAGTGTTAGAAGTGGCACCTGTAATAGAGAAATTTTCTAGTCCCTTTAAACTAAATCTTAAATGTATGGAGGAGTAGTTTGTGGGGAAAAACAAATTTTTTTGGAAACCATATAATGGTAACTTAAGAAAACCGATTCCCATTTAATTTCACCAAAATTTAAAAGTAATGAAAAGGGTAGCTTCTAATTGGGCAAAGGATAATTTTTTTAGAGATGATAGGGTTCTTAGAGAAGTAGAGGAATCCTTCGAGATACTCTACAATAGTGAAGGTTTTGGATATATGAGTGAAGATAAAAAAACATTAAGTAAAGATACTAGAATATAAAAGGAGGCATATTCTTATAGAAAAGGGAAAAAATGGAGATTCAAGAGTAGGGATTTATGGTTACAGTTTGGTGATGAGAACACAAGTGTTTTCTCATAGGTATGAAAACTATAGAAAGAGTATAAATGTTGTTTGGAAAATTGATAAGGGAGATGGTACTTGGGAAACAAACTTCAAGGACATGGCATCTAAAGGAGTTAAACATTTATCCTCCCTATTCAAATAAGATACTTGTGATACAATAAAAATATGATTAGACTGTCAAACTCCTTCCCTAGATTTGTCAATGAGGAATACAACCAAGCCTTGATAAAGGAAGTTGGGAAAGAAAAAATGTACCAGATATTATAGAGTTTTTATAAGGACAAAAGTCCCAGACTTGATGGTCCACTTGTAGATTTTTTCTTAGGATGTTATGATTTTATTAAGGAATATTTAAAAAGATACTATAAGAAATCAAGAAAAATTGCTCAGAGATTTTAATACAACATTCCTAGCTATGATCCCTAAAGAAGATAATCCTACGATGTTTGAGAAATTTAGACCCATCTCTTTATGCAACTGCATATAAAAAATTATATCAAAGCTAATTGTTAAAATATTGAAAAGTGTTTTGTCAAACAAAATTTCCAAAGAATAATTTGGGTTCTTAGAAGGAAGGAAAATACACGAGGAAGTTGGGATAGCTTGAGAATGCATTCATTCAATAAAATTTAGGAATCAAATATCTTTGGTGTGGACCTGTCTAAATAACTTAACAAGGTAAGTTATATTTACATTAGACTAATTCTAATTCATTTGGGTTTCTGTTGTTAGTTCATTGTGTGGATAATGAATTTCATTTCATCAATATCTTTTGTTGTGTTAATAAATGGAGTAGCATCCAATTTCTTCAGATCAGGTGTAACACACCCAACCCCCTAAGTACTCTTTTAAGGGATGGGGTATAAAATTTTCGCTTTTCCTCAACTACCTCAAAACCCCTTCTAAAGGTCATCATCATCTTCCTCTTTCCGAGATATTTCCAACGACTATAAATTTTTCCAAATCCGAGCCCTGGAACGAAAGTTATATCTCCTTAAAGTTATTAGGTCTTTTTACATTACAATGCCACATGACACCCACATGGGTCCACTTCACCCATATCCATCCGACGTGGCACTGCCATATCGTGACATGTCATCCCCCTACATGGACGTGGAATTTGGAGTGAACTTTGTCGTGGTGCTTGCCACCTCATCCGTCGAACCCTCAGCTTTTTAGGTCCCAGAACCCCAACTAAGTCTCACTTCACGCATTCCTCAAAAGACCTAATTTGACAGAAGCTAGCATCTAGGGTACAAGGTCTTGTCATATAGCACCATTTTTTTATTGGGGATTGGTTAGATGACGTCATTTGACGTCCCACAGGGTTACCGGACCATCGCCCCACCGAAAGTTCCTACATAAACCTCATCCTTATACACTTGATTCAGTATGAGTTGGCACCCTGAACACATGTCCTATCATGTGCCGCCAACCAACCTTCACCATATCGTGACATGTAACCACTGAATTCTAGATTATCGGCCTATCGAAGCAAGCTCGTGTCCATTCTAAACTCAAGGCCTGATATGGTGGTCGAACTATCCCTATGACGTGTGGCATTGCCACAATATGCCATGCAACATCCAATCATGGCACTATTACCACCTGACGCATGGCATCCTAATGTGGAGTGCAAGTCACCATAGGGTGCTTAGCTTGCCCATTCATGCACCGACATCTTTCCACATGTGATTGGTTGTGTGACATCCTCTAATGTCACACCGAATTATCGGGCTATCAAACTTCCTAGCACATCCAGGTAACAAAACTCCCTGGAGGTCCGGGGGCTGATTGAATCCCATTGACTCAGATCAACGGTGGTGGTTTATCCTCCTTAGATTTAACGGTCAGGATCCAATGACATTACCCCAAGGGTATATGTCCTTCATCGTATCCACATCTGACTCATCAATGAATTCCCTTACTACCACGTGGTATGACACCTGGTGATACACGTGGAATGACATGTGGCATGACATGTGGTGGCCATACTGGGTGACACATGACACTCGTTTTCCCCATGGATCCTTGTCCAATTCGACCAAATCCACGTGACACGTGACACCACCATGGGGTGACATGTGGCCTTCCTTCATAGTGATACGTGGACCTTACCTATGATGTTAAATTGGAAATCACCCAATGTCAAGGATAAAAAGGGGATTAGTTAATACTAATATTGTAATTACAGGATCACTAATTAAGTTTAACACAGGTTACAACCCCACGAGATATACGGTGGAGATAGACCCATCTTTAGATCCAACAATTCAAATCGATCATATCTGTTATAGGGTTGTTGACCGACGGGGTCCACCCTTTTATTTATTGACCTACCAGGTGTTGACAAGTGTCACTCTTCCTGGGTTCAATGGAATCCACCTTGAAACATGGCCCAACATTGGCCAGACGCGTGGACTAATCCTCAAGTGACAAGTGGTCCTAGATATCGGGCACTGGGACGATATAACTTTGAGTAACCTTGGTTCGATGATTATGATGAGATTAATTAACTTAATCCATGTGATTAGGTGAGGCTTAATTCATGTACTTACGGGGTTAACTTCCCCAGAGTATATGTGTAAATATCCATAGTCCAGATTTCTCAGATCATAGATCCAATGGTTCTAATTGAACACGCTTACCCAATGACCTTAGCCCCATGTGGGTGACATCTTGCTCCTTCCGTGAATTAAATTGTGACAAGTGTCACCTCTGCGAACCCGACTTCAACTCCCTCCTGAGCTTATGCCATAGATCGACGGTTATGGTTTGTCGATTATCTAATCCAACGGTTGCGCTTAAGGGTGCGTTTAAGGAAAAAAATTATTTGTGGAGAGGGGAAGGGGTGAAACCAAGGGCCAGAACCTTGTCCACTAACTTGTCGTAGTAATTCAAGAATAAAAGAAATCTCAGGGTTTCAAGGTCCAATTGACCCTGCTTTACTGCGATTAATGGTGGTATCCCTCCCCTCTCATATCCAACGACTGAGACTCATCTGCTTCTTTCCAGGCATGGAATTTCCCTCCCAAGCTTTCATAAAGGAAAAATTCGACGGTCGAGATTCCTCAGCGCTCAAACCTAATGGTCCAAATATCCTATTCCAATTACCAATGAGTATATAACTAGAAAGAGGAACTAGGGGCTGGAACCTTGGTTCCCGGGTGTCAAACCTTTCAATAAACATAACAAAAAGGTTTCTTGTGGGTTCGGTGCTCCGGTACCCCGACGATGATTCCATCCTGAGCTTACCTAAGGGAAGATTAACAATCGATATCTCTCGGCGCTCAAATATAACGACTAAATATTTTCACCAATTCACATTGAACCATTATGGTTAACCAATTCATCTTTAGATGATTGAGAACGACTCTCGCCCTCGGATCAACGACTACTGTAATTCGTCGTCTCCATTCAATATTAAGTGAACTTTCAACTTAATCTTTTAGACTTAATAGTCCTGAAGCCTCACATTATATATTTCTGTTGGGTTTTGACTCGATTTCCCCAAGTCCTTCACATTCATAGTAGGTAATAAGCTTGCTAGATGAATTTCATTCGAGGAGATGATTCCTTGCAAGCATTCTGTATCAGGGAAAGGGAAGGATACAAGGTTTATCCTACAAGTTCTAACCTTGAATTCATTATCCCTCAAAATATTATCATTCATCTCTTGACTCATCGATCGGGTTCCCTCTTATAGGAGCCCATTATTTCACGTGTATCACAGTGCACAAAGAAACATAAACACATATATACTTTATTCATCTCATAATGATACAAGGAATTCATACTCTAGGGTGTAAGGCTTATGCTATTCTTGCATATCTATCATCAAACAAATACCAGGGTTGCCAAAAATGCAAGCATCGATACCACTTAATTAGAAATACATACTCATAACATAAACATAGGTATTCAACCGGATAATTCAATTCAATTATACTAAATATAAAACTACTTATCTGTATTACAAGTTACATCCAGACAACTAACTATGGGTGTTTTCCTTTCCACCCAACCATAGGCTGAGATGCATTCACTCTTAGCACTCTATCCACCCTTGTGCCAAGCCATGATACCGCCAGGGAACCTCTATATCTGGTTCTCAACAATTTGTGAAGGACACTTTCCTTGACACCACTCTTGGTAGTGATTTCCCCACACCCACCTAGCTCGTCCCCCCACGAGGTTTGTCAGCTACCTTCCCAGTATCAAGCTCGCATCCTTCTCAGCTTAGCTCAAGTTTCTAGGCTCTCCTACCCAATATTCATAGCTCTTCTTCTCTCTTCTCTCTTGTGATTCCCCCCCCACATGCATCCCTCTATCCTCTGCTTTTTCCATTCATGCATCCCCTGCACGTAACCCATTAGGAAGGTTCTCGACCTGTCCCCTTCCTTCTGTCAGAAAGAACTTAGGTCAATCTGATTTGCAAAATTGGTATGTTGTTGTACCTATAGTTGACAATTTCAGTTGTCCTAATCTGATCTCCCATACCATGATTTATTTTGGGTAGTTGGTTGTCGAACTACCATCCTTCCTCATTTAACTAATTTTCCTTGAAAGGCTGAGGAAAATAATACAAATATCAAATATTATCAACAAGAAGGTTTGGGTCATATTTATCATGATGAACCCCTCTCTAAGTTTCCTCACTCTTTCCTCTAGTGGTATCATGGCCAATACTCAAGGATTCACCCCCACAGTCAGAGATGTTGGAAATCTCAATTAAAATAATAATACATTTACTTTGTTCACATGCCATGGCATGGAAATCATTAACTATGATTAATTACATATAATCAAGGGTTTATGAAAGGGGTGTTACAATCCCCTCCCCCTTCAAAGGAACATTGTCCTTGATGTTATTTCTCATTAACACCTGCCATTCCTTTGTCTTTCAATTGATTCAACATCATGTTCCTTTTCCTTGTCTCGTCCTTTCCCAAACTCTTAGCATTTAGCGCATGCCTACGACAATTTCAAACAATAAGGATGTCAATTCATAATTTCATGCATAAAAATTTGGAAATTTACAATCAATACAATACTTATATGTGTCGTTTATGGATTTGCATCAATATGGTTATCTCATTAACTTGGCTCACTATTTTCCTTGACATATCCATTGTTTGCATGATCCCAGTCAACACATGACATAATTTCAAAGACTCCTTCGAGTCTTTCTCATGAGCTATTGAAGTCTCCCCTTCCTTGTGGTCACCCGCCTTCCAGGCTCAGGCTCATGCATCCCTTTCTCTATTATACAGTCCCTTGGACAATCCATCTTTCCTGCCAAGTCTTTCTTTCATAAGAAGAGTTTTAGAGACCTCCTTGAGTCTTACAGCTGAAGCGTACCCCAAGATTTCTCTACCGAGGCATCCCTCTGGATTTCTCTGCCAAAAGCATCCTTTCGACTTGTGTTTTCACATCTCAACATTCTCTATCGTGATCATGACTTATCAAAAAGTTCTCATGTCACAACAATAGACTTTTTCTACACTTTCCAAGCTTGACATCCATCATCTGTGCCTCTAGGACAAATCTGTTATCTCACTTGCATCACATGCATACAGTAGCCATGAGACATAACATTAATTTCAATCTAATGTCTTTCAAGTCTGCTACCCAGAGATTTTCTAATTCACAATTTTGTTTCTGATCTGTTTCATACATGAACCTAATTCACAAGTATGAGATTTTCCTTCTCATAATAGTTTGGATCAGCAGGCGTTAGTCTTCCTGATGGCTTACAATACTTCCATAACCAAGACCTTCTTTCCTATAATTCCATCTTCGCATAGCCAAACAATTGTTAGTTATCATGCACAAACATTTCATTACACACTTGTAGTGGCTTCCAAACAATTTCAATACTGTGCATACTAAAAATTAAATATTATTTATACATTCAATGATATAAAGTAAAAAGGAAATATATCATTCCTTAGACATGTATCATTTCAGTATAAAATACTTTTCCAAATGCAATTCAGTCATTAAAGGAATTTAATCAATGTGCCAAATCCAATGGACACACTTACACACAATGCACCCTTGCATTGATTTTAGATTATTATTTTTCATGTTAGGCACCCTTGCATTGATTTTAGATTATTATTTTTCATGTTAGGCACTCTTTCCATGGTGTGTTGGAACTCAACCAAATTCTCCAACATGGATTCTCTATCCATATTCATTATTACAACAAAACTGTCCCTCCTTTGAGTTGATCTTAGCCTCCAAACAACATACATTATTTCTTCATTGGTAGTCAGGATGCCAACATTTATGGCTAGCCAATTTCTCTCTTTACCATTCTCTAACTCTGGTAGGTTATTGGATTGTCCTTCTTCCATAATGGACACTCCATTACTTTCCTTCTCATGTAAACATGTATTTCCTTAATGCATTAAGTTGACGTGTTGCTCACAAGAACTGTTATTTCCAATCATTCTCGATTGGTCAATGCATTCATGACATATTAGTTCATGAATTTTCTTGAAAGGATCTTAATCATCCTTGATTGTCAAAGGTTCACACCTCCATCATTTAGTTTCTTCTTCCTGAATCATACCCTTCTTGGGTATCAATAGAATACAACATTCATTCAAAATTATTTTCATATTATTAAAATAGTAAATTGTTTTAAAAGGATTATTATCCAATCCTTCATATATTATCCCACATAGGCATGAACACTTTTATACTTGTCCTAGTTGCCAACACCCTCTCAAATATTACCTCATTATTGGTGCTTCCAGGGGACTTCTAAAGTCCCTTTCATAGTTCTCTTTTATTTTCAATCTTCTTGCATTCCTCCTCTTCTTGACAATGTCCACCATTGGCAGTTTCCCTTTCCCAACAACTCCAAACATTTTCTACACAACATGCATCATCATATTCAAAATTATGTCAGTTGTCATGTAAGATTCAAATGCATGTACCATAGTATTTTAATCAGGAAAACATTTTCAAATATTCCCCATCGTATCTATATTTATAGTCATACAACTATCACATTCTCATGCCAAAGAAGATCACATGCATCAACATATAAATTTCTCATACCAGAGAAACACAATAAATAACAAGAAATGCGTTAAGGGAATCTTCCCATGTCTAACTCCTTCTACACATCCCAGGATTTCCATTCCAACTGAATTATTTCCAAGGCCCTACCTTTACACATCATAGATTATTCATTTAAACACATTCAATATTTTATCTTTCATTTGCCAGCTGTACTTGTTTTCACCACTTTCCTTTTAAATCATACAACTTTGTCTCATGATTCAAAGTTTTAAAGTAGGAAAATG
This sequence comes from Picea mariana, assembly GCA_032191745.1. NCBI lineage: Eukaryota > Viridiplantae > Streptophyta > Pinopsida > Pinales > Pinaceae > Picea > Picea mariana. The sequence goes on from JASDQU010736197.1 coordinate 93,763, forward strand.
TGTCCTCCTTTTCTTCTTCTTTGTTTATGCAATCTATCCGTCCTGGGATTTTCCTGCTCTTTTCCTTGAGAAGTCTTGGTCAGGTTCACCTTAACCTTCTTGGGTAAATCAACATGATACATCAACCAGATTTTGTTCACAATAATTTATGAACATGTGCACTCTGCACATTACCATTTAGACATCAGAATGGTACGTTCACTTGTTAGTCTTTAATTCATGCATTTTGTTTTGTAATGTAATCTAAGATTCTTATATAATAATGCATTGCAACCCACTGCCTAATTCTCAGTAGTCATTAATAGTGTATCTTTTCTCTCTTAAGAGAGTCTTCACACATTTCCTCCACATGAAACTTATTCAACATGCAACCCTCTTGTTAATATCCCTCATAATCTGAAATGAACTCAACCTTGAGTCCACCTCATGTTCATTATTTCAGATATCTACCCCAATTCTTTATATAGAACTAGGCATCTATTCTTATTATGCATTCAATTTACATATCCAGTTAGGTATCTTCATGTTATCATATTTCCTTCAAGTTGTGCTTCCATGCACTTAATCACAAGCATTAGTATGTTGTGTGTGTCATCCATTGGCACACTTCATAGTTTCACATGCATATTTATTAAAAATCATTGTAGACCTGATTTTTCACAATCATTCTCGTGCAATCCTCAAAGGCAAAATCATATTTCCTTCTATCATGACAACAAAGCATCCTTGCTTATTTATTCTTTAAGAAATTACACTATCTTTGAGGAAATGGAACATATACTCATCAAGCTATTAATAAAAAAAAAGCAGTCATGACTTCTTCGAAATAGAGTCAACCATGCATCCATTGCATCACTTAGATCTAGCAAGTACAAGTCTTGCCTCACATCCTACTTGATTAGGCATGCATACTATACTTTAAAGCATGTATATATATATATATATATGTATGTCCATCACTTGCACCTTTTTACCTCATTCATTCATATTGTTTTAACATTATCCAGTTTTTTATGAGAATTTACAGTCACTTACACAACCAATCTCATCAATAAAATCATAATTATGTTGTCCTCTTCACAACATAATAGCCAACAAAAAGGCCACTTTTTCTCTTTGCTCTCTTAGCATTTTATCTTATCTCTTTCTGAGGAATTTTGTACTTCCTCAAGTTATTATTTTAACAAAATACTCAGACCCTTCATCATAGGTCCAACCATGCATCCATGACATCATTTAGTCCATGCAAGCACACTCATTGCCTTACTACCCTCTTACTCAAGAAATCATATCATGCCCTTTAGTGTTCATACACTTATACACCATACATGTGCTCACTTGCACATTCTTATATTATTCATTTTTATTTATTTGATCTTTAATATCAACCTTCACATTGGGAAACCTTATCATGCATTCAATCCATGCACTCAAGCATATACAAACATAGATAAATATTCAACATCCAATTCCACTAGTTGCACCTCTTTTCCATGTCATTCATGTTGTTTTTCTTCATATGAGATATGATCAATATATTATCACAATGATGAGTGTTCCATATATAGGGAACATATGGTGAGTCTTTGAAGTATAAAAACTTCACCCTAGAATCATGACAATTGTCAGTCAGTCTTGGAAGACGTCTCTCTCCCACTTGAACTGAGGAGAAACTGCTTCTACAACTCTCCCTCCGACCCAATTAACTCTCTCTAAGATCAGGCTCACTCTGGGTTCACATGTAATAGCATATACCATATTGAGTCTTTATTATTTCTTGCCAAATCATCATGACTAGGACAAAGACCACACCAGGATCTTTCACCACAAGTACACACCTGTGAGTAAATGTCAGTCTAATGTTAACTGACACGTGGAAAGCACTTCAAGAACCTTGAGTCCATATTATTCCTTGTCATGATCAAGGAAGAACTACGTCTGGGTCCATTTACCACAAGTGCACCTTTATGATAAATGTATCCTATCTCCCTTGGTCCACAACCCAATCTAAGAGATGTTTCATCCAATGTTGAAACATCAACACTCCCTCTTAGCTAGGGAGGTATATTTCCATAGTAGTACACAACTATTGTCCAGAGACATGCAGTGTCTGCCAGTGTTACACAACCACCATAGTAGCAAAAGGTTTGTCACACATGGCACCCCCATGTGGACTTCTAGAGGTTATTCCCTCTAAGAACTCTTAGGGTCAACTCCCATAGTGTGTGACATCTGTTGATTTTTCAATAAGCTAGGTTAAGAATGTAGTTCATTTCAATTTTGCATTTGTCTTAACCATAAACAAAAATGTTGCAGCAACCAAGATCACACGAAGAAACACCATGCACAAGAACACAAGAAGTATCATAGGAAACCCTTCTCAACAAGGGAAGAAAACCTAGCCAAATCCTTTACTATATTCTTCAAGAGAAAGACCTTCACTACCAACAAGAATTAGAAAACAAGAGGGTGCTCAAACCCTAGAAGACTAGCGCCGAAGAGAGGTGCACACTTTTCCCAAGAAGATGTACTTGTTGAAATTTCCAAACTTTTGTGAAGGATATGATTCCACAATGGGGAATCTTCCTTTACTTATATTAGACTTGTCCTATCAACAAAAGTGTCTATTGGCACAACAGGGCTGACCTCTCTAAGTCACATTATAATCAATATTAACCAGATTAATTATCTTTTACATTTATTACTAATCACATTAAGGTGGGGCCGACCTGTACCCTTTACATTACAATTAGGGCTATAGGTAGGTCTGACTCTTGAACAATATAGAAAGGGATCTGATACACCCTCTAGTGCTCATCCACTAGGGGCACATCCATAGGGATGTCCATATCTCTGGCTCACTACATTACATAGAAGAACCAGTTCTTCACACGTTCACATGTGCTCGTCCATAGGCATGTCCACTCAACAGATATCCTTTCCCACTGCATCACACAGGAGAGTCATCTGGAGTTTCTCGTCAACTCTGATGCTTAGAGGAGGATAATACAACATATTCATTTATGTTCTCATGAATATGCACCCAACACTTTGGGATTTTACACGTTCACCTTATCCTTAGCCACATGCATGTCCAACTCATAAGATCGCCTTTCCCACAGGATAATCATCTGGAGTTCTTCTAAACTCTCTAAATGGAGGAGGTCATCTCTATGTTCCAACTCTATCTCAGATAGGAACCACGTACCCTTCTTAGGGGATTTCTCTCAGGTTTGTAAGCTGAAGAAAGTCTCACATAGCTGCAATGATCCACATATTACAGGTTTGTAAGTGGAGCATGTCTCACATAGCTACAATAATCAACACTCCCTCTCAGCTAGGGAGGCATTTTCCACTAGGCCAAGTCTCTCATGGAAATACTCGAATTTTGTCTTGGCAAGTGGTTTGGTGAAGATACCTGCAATATGTTCATGAGTAGAAAGATACTACACGTGTATTGTATTTCTCTACACCATGTCTCTAATATAGTGATACTTGATTTCAATGTGTTTTGATCTGTCATGAAACACTGGGTTCTCAGAGAGCTTTACACAACTCTGGTTATCACAATGAATAGTATTAGGATCCATTTCATAATCGAACAAGTCATTCAGAATTTTGTGAAGCCAAACTGCTTCACGAACTACCACACTCAATGCAATGTACTCTACCTCTACGGTGCTTAAAGCCACATAGTTTTGTTTTCTGCTACACCAGGAAACCATGGCTGATCCTAAGGTGAAGAAACAACCGAAGGTGCTCTTTCTCTGTACTACACTTCCTGCCCAATCTGCATCGACATATCCTTGTAGGCTCAAGTCCACATTGGATGCATATCTTGGGCCATAACCAATTGTGCCTTGTAAGTATCTCAATACATGTTTTGCAGCTATCCAATGTGTATGTTTTGGTTGGCTCATCAACTGAATAAGCACATTTACTGCATAGAAAATGTCTGGTCTGGTGTTAACCAGATACATCAAAGATCCAATCAACTTCCAGTATAAGTGTGGATCTACATCTCCTGAATCAATATCACTCATTTTCTTTAAATCCATTACCATTGGAGTAGGCATGGATCTGCATTCTGTCATACTGAACTTTTTCACTATCTCCATAGTATATTTTCCTTGACTTAGGAAAATTTCATCTGTTCTTTGCCATACTTCTAGTCCTAAGAAATAATGCATTAAGCTCAAATCCTTCATTTCAAATTTAGTAGTCAATTCTCGTTTGCATTCAACAATGAGTCTCTCTGAATTGGTGAGGAAAATATCATCCACATACAAGACCAAAATTAGGCACTCATTTCCATCAATGTGATAATATAAGTTTGGATCACCAATGCTTTTGTTGAAGCCCAAACTCATCATAAATCCATCCATTTTCTCATACCAAGCATGTGGTGCTTGCTTTAGACCATATAGGGATTTCTTCAATCTGCATACATGAGATTTTTCATTGTGTACAACGAAACCTTATGTCTGCTCAATATAAAATTCTTCCTCAATTTCACCATTGAGAAAAGTCGTCTTTACATCCATCTGATGTAGCTTCCAACCCATGGAAGTAACTAGTGCAATGATAGATCAGATGGAGGTATATCTGGCTACTGGTGCAAAAGTCTTGTCATAGACAACTCCCTCTATTTGTGAAAACCCTTTGGCCACAAAT
>JASDQU010736197.1:106837-120417 GCA_032191745.1 Picea mariana
GAAGAACACTCTCCTTGAAACCACTCTTGGTAGTGATTTCCCCACACCCACCTAGCTCGTCCCCCCACGAGGTTTGTCAGATACCTTCCGAGTATGAAGCTCGCATCCTTCTCAGCTTAGCTCAAGTTTCTAGGCTCTCCTACCCAATATTCATAGCTCTACTTCTCTCTTCTCTCTTGTGATTTCCCCCCCACATGCATCCCTCTATCCTCTTCTTTTTCCATTCATGCATTCCCTGCACATAACCCATCAGGACGGTTCTCTACCTGTCCCCTTCCTTCTGTTAGAAAGAACTTGGGTCAATTTGATTTGCAAAATTGGTATGTTGTTGTACCTATAGTTGACAATTTCAGTTGTCCTAATCTGATCTCCCATACCATGATTTATTTTGGGTAGTTGGTTGTCAAACTACCATCCTTCCTCATTTAACTAATTCTCCTTGAAATCAAGGCTGAGGAAAATAATACAAATATCAAATATTATCAACAAGAAGGTTTGGGTCATATTTATCATGATGAACCCCTCTCTAAGTTTCCTCATTCTTTCCTCTAGTGGTATCATGGCCAATACTCAAGGATTCACCCCCACAGTCAGAGATGTTGGAAATCTCAATTAAAATAATAATACATTTACATTGTTCACATGCCATGGCATGGAAATCATTAACTATGATTAATTACATATAATCAAGGGTTTATAAAAGGGGTATTACAATCCCCTCCCCCTTCAAAGGAACATTGTCCTCGATGTTCTTTCTCAGTAACACCTGCCATTCCTTTGTCTTTCAGTTGATTCAACATCATATTCCTTTTCCTTGTCTGGTCCTTTCCCAAACTCTTAGCATTTAGCGCATGCCTACGACAATTTCAAACAATAAGGATGTCAATTCATAATTTCATGCATAAAAAATTGGAAATTTACAATCGATACAATACTTATATGTGTCATTTATGGATTTGAATCCATATGGTTGTCTGATTAACTTGGTTCACTATTTTCCTTGACATATCCATTGTTTGCATGATCCTAGTCAACACATGGCATAATTTCAAAGACTCCTTCGAGTCTTTCTCATGAGCTATTGAAGTCTCCCCTTCCTTGTGGTCACCCGCCTTCCAGGCTCAGGCTCAGGCTCATGCATCCCCTTCTCTATTATATAGTCCCTCGGGAAATCCATCTTTCCTGCCAAGACTTTCTCGCATAAGAAGAGTTTCAGAGACCTCCTTGAGTCTTACAGCTGAAGTGTCCCCCAAGATTTCTCTACCGAGGCATCCCTCTGGCTTTCTCTGCCAAAATCATCCTTTCGACTTGTGTTTTCACATCTCAACATTCTCTATCGTGATCATGACTTATCACAAAGTTCTCATGTCACAAAAATAGACTTTTTCTACGCTTTCCAAGCTTGACATCCATCATCTGTCCCTCCAGGACAAATCTGTTATCTCACCTACATCACATGCATATAGTAGCCATGAGACATAACATTAATTTCAATCTAATGTCTTTCAAGTCTGCTACCCAGAGATTTCCTAATTCACAATTTTGTTTTTGATCTGTTTCATACATGAACCTAATTCACAAGTATGAGATTTTCCTTCTCATAATAGTTTGGATCAGCAGGCGTTAGTCTTCCTCATGGTTTACAATACTTCCATATCCAAGAGCTTCTTTCTTGTAATTCCATCTTCACATAGCCAAACAATTTTCAGTTATCATGCACAAACATTTCATTACACACTTGTAGTGGCTTCCAAACAATTTCAATACTGTGCATACTAAAAATTAAATATTATTTATCCATTCAATGATATAAAGTAAAAAGGAAATATATCATTCCTTAGACATGCATCATTTCAGTATAAAATACTTTTCCAAATGCAATTAAGTCATTAAAGGAATTTAATCAATGTGCCAAAGCCAATGGACACACTTACACACAATGCACCCTTGCATTGATTTTAGATTATTATTTTTCATGTTAGGCACCCTTGCATTGATTTTAGATTATTATTTTTCATGTTAGGCACTCTTGCCATGGTGTGTTGGAACTCAACCAAATTCTCCAACATGGATTCTCTATCCATATTCATTATTACAACAGAAATTCCCCTCCTTTGAGTTGATCTTAGCCTCCAAACAACATACATTATTTCTTCATTGGTAGTCAGGATGCCAACATTTATGGCTAGCTAATTTCTCTCTTTACCATTCTTTAACTTTGGTAGGTTATTGGATAGTCCTTCCATAATGGACACTCCATTGCTTTCCCTCTCATGTAAACATGTATTTCCTTAATGCATTAAGTCGATGTGTTGCTCACAGGAACTGTTATTTCCAATCATTCTCGATTGGTCAATGCATTCATGACATATTAGTTCATGAATTTTCTTGCAAGGATCTTAATCATCCTTGATTGTCAAAGGTTCACACCTCCATCATTCAGTTTCTTCTTCCTGAATCATACCCTTCTTGGGTATCAATAGAATACAACATTCATTCAAAATTATTTTCATATTATTAAAATAGTAAATTGTTTCAAAATGATTATTATCCAATCCTTCATATATTATCCCACATAGGCATGAACACTTTTATACTTGTCCTAGTTGCCAACACCCTCGCAAATATTACCTCATTATTGGTGCTTCCAGGGGACTTCTAAAGTCCCTTTCATAGTTCTCTTTTATTTGCAATCTTCTTGCATTCCTCCTCTTCTTGACAATGTCCACCATTAGCAGTTTCCCTTTCCCAACAACTCCAAACATTTTCTACACAAAATGCATCATCATATTCAAAATTATGTCAGTTGTCATGTAAGATTCAAATGCATGTACCATAGTATTTTAATCAGGAAAACATTTTCAAATATTCCCCATCATATCTATATTTATAGTCATACAACTATCACATTCTCATGCCAAAGAAGATCACATGCATCAACATATAAATTTCTTGTACCAGAGAAACACAATAAATAACAAGAAATGCCTTAAGGGAATCTTCCCCTGTCTAACTTCTTCTACACATCCCAGGATTTCCATTCCAGCTGAATTATTTCCAAGGCCCTACCTTTACACATCATAGATTATTCATTTAAACACATTCACTATTTTATCTTTCATTTGCCAGTTGTACTTGTTTTCACCACTGTCCTTTTAAATCATACAACTCTGTCTCATGATTCAAAGTTTTAAAGTAGGAAAATGTGTCCTCCTTTTCTTCTTCTTTGTTTATGCAATCTATCCGTCCTGGGATCTTCCTGCTCTTTTCCTTGAGAAGTCTTGGTCAGGTTCACCTTAACCTTCTTGGGTAAATCAACACGATACATCAAAAAGATTTTGTTCACAATAATTTATGAACATGTGCACTCTGCACATTACCATTCAGACATCAGAATGGTACGTTCATTTGTTAGTCTTTAATTCATGCATTATGTTTTATAATGTAATCTAGGATTCTTATATAATAATGCATTGCAACCCACTGCCTAATTCTCAGTAGTCATTAATAGTGTATATTTTCTCTCTTAAGAGAGTCTTCACACATTTCCTCCACATGACACTTATTCAACATGCAACCCTCTTGTTACATATCCCTCATAATCTGAAATGAACTCAACCTTGAGTCCACCTCAAGTTCATTATTTCAGATATCTACCACAATTATTTATATAGAATTAGGCATCTATTCTTATTATGCATTCAATTTACATATCCAGTTAGGTATCTTCATGTTATCATATTTCCTTCAAGTTGTGCTTCCATGTGCTTAATCACAAGCATTAGTATGTTGTGTGTGTCGTCCATTGGCACACTTCATAGTTTCACATGCATATTTACTAAAAATCATTGTAGACCTGATTTTTCACAATCATTCTCATGCAATCCACAAAGGAAAAATCATATTTCCTTCTATCATGACAACAAAGCATCCTTTCTTATTTATTCTTTAAGCAATTACACTATCTTTGAGGAAATGGAACATATACTCATCAAGATATTAATTAAAAAAAAGCAGTCATGACTTCTTCGAAATAGAGTCAACCATGCATCCATTGCATCACTCAGATATGGCAAGTACAAGTCTTGCCTCACATCCTACTTGATCAGGCATGCATACTATACTTTAAAGCATGTATATGTGTATATACATATATGTATGTGCATCACTTGCACCTTTTTACCTCATTCATTCATATTTTTTTAAGATTATCTAGTTTTTGATGAGAATTTACAGTCACTTACACAACCAATCTCATCAATAAAATCATAATTATGTTGTCCTCTTCACAACATAATAGCCAACAAAAAGGCCACTTTTGCTCTTTTCTCTCTTAGCATTTTATCTTATCTCTTTCTGAGGAATTCTGTACTTCCTCAAGTTATTATTTTAACAAAATACTCAGACCCTTCATCATAGGTCGAACCATGCATCCATGACATCATTTAGTCCATGCAAGCACACTCATTGCCTTACTACCCTCTTACTCAGGAAGTCATATCATGCCCTTTAGTGTTCATACACTTATACACCATAGATGTGCTCACTTGCACATTCTTATATTATTCATTTTTATTTATTTGATCTTTAATATCAACCTTCACATCAGGCAACCTTATCATGCATTCAATCCATGCACTCAAGCATATACAAACATACATAAATATTCAACAATCCAAGTCCACTGGTTGCACCTCTTTTCGATGTCATTCATGTTGTTTTTCTTCATATGAGATATGATCGATATATTATCACAATGATGAGTGCTCCATATATAGGGAACATATGGTGAGTCTTTGAAGTATAAAAACTTCACCCTAGAATCATGACACTTGTCTGTCAGTCTTGGGAGACATCTCTCTCCCACTTGAACTGAAGAGAAACTACTTCTGCAACTCTCCCTCTGAGCCAATTAACTCTCTCTAAGATCAAGCTCACTCTGGGTTCACATGTAATAGCATATAACATATTGAGTCTTTATTATTTCTTGCTAAATCATCATGACTAGGACAAAGACCACACCAGGATCTTTCACCACAAGTACACACCTGTGAGTAAATGTCAGTCTGATGTTAACTGACACATGGAAATCACTTCAAGAGCCTTGAGTCCATATTATTCCTTATCATGATCAAGGAAGAACTACGTTTGGGCCCATTTACCACAAGTGTACCTTTATGATAAAAGTATCCTATCTCCCTTGGTCTACAACCCAATCTAAGAGATGTTTCACCCGATGTTGAAACATCGACACTCCCTCTTAGCTAGGGAGGCATATTTCCATAGTAGTACACAACTATTGTCCAGAGACATGCAGTGTCCGCCAGTGTTACACAACCACCATAGTAGAAAAAGGTTTGTCACACATGGTACTCCCATGTGGACTTCTAGAGGCTATTCCCTCTAAGAACTCTTAGGGTCAACTCCCCATAGTGTGTGACATATGTTGATTTTTCAATAAGCTAGGTTAAGAATGTAGTTCATTTCAATTTTGCATTTGTCTTAACCATAAACAAAAATGTTGCAGCAACCAAGATCACACGAAGAAACACCATGCACAAGAACGGAAGAAGTATCCTGGGAAACCCTTCTCAACAAGGGAATAAAACCCATCCAAATCCTTTACTATATTCTTCAAGAGAAATACCTTCACTACCAACAATAATTAGCACACAAGAGGGTGCTCAAACCCTAGAAGACTAGCGCCCAAGAGAGGTGCACACTTTTCCCAAGAAGATGTACTTGCTGAAATTTCCAAACTTTTGTGAAGGATATGATTCCACAATGGGGAATATCCCTTTACTTATATTAGACTTGTCCTATCAACAAAAGTGTCTATTGGCACAACAGGACCGACCTCTCTAAGTCACATTATAATCAATATTAACCAGATTAATTATCTTTTACATTTATTACTAATCACATTAAGGTGGGGCCGACCTATACCCTTTACATTACAATTAGGGCTACAGGTAGGTCTGATTCTTGAAAAATATAGCAAGGGATCTGATACACCCTCTAGTGCTCATCCACTAGGGGCACATCCATAGGGATGTCCATATCTCTGGCTCAGTACATTACACAGAATCACCAATTCTTCACACGTTCACATGTGCTCGTCCATAGGCATGTCCACTCAACAGATATTCTTTCCCACTGCATCACACAGGAGAGTCATCTGGAGTTTCTCGTCAACTTTGATGCTTAGAGGAGGATAATACAACATATTCATTTATGTTCTCATGAATATGCACCCAACACTTTGGGATTTTACACGTTCACCTTGTGCTTAGCCACATGCATGTCCAACTCAGAAGATCACCTTTCCCACAGGATAATCATCTGGAGTTCTTCTCAACTCTCTGAATGGAGGAGGTCATCTCTATGTTCCAGCTCTATCTCAGATAGGAACCACGTACCCTTCTTAGGGGATTTATCTCAGGTTTGTAAGCTGAAGAAAGTCTCACATAGCTGCAATGATCCACATCTCACAGGTTTGTAAGCTAGAGAATGTCTCACATAACTACAATAATCAACACTCCCTCTCAGTTAGGGAGGCATTTTCCACTAGGCCAAGTCTCTCACGGAAATACTCAAATTTTGTCTTGGCAAGTGGTTTGGTGAAGATACCTGCAATATGTTCAGAAGTAGAAAGATATTGCACGTGTATTGTATTTCTCTGCACCATGTCTCTAATATAGTGATACTTGATTTCAATGTGTTTTGATCTGTCATGAAACACCGGGTTCTCAGAGAGCTTTACACAGCTCTGGTTATCACAATGAATAGTATTAGGATCCATTTCATGATCGAACAAGTCATTCCAAATTTTGTGAAGCCAAACTGCTTCACGAACTACCACACTCAGTGCAATGTACTCGACCAGACGGTGCTTAAAGCCATAGAGTTTTGTTTTCTGCTACACTAGGAAACCATGGCTGATCCTAAGGTGAAGAAACAACCATAGGTGCTCTTTCTCTCTACTACACTTCCTGCCCAATCTGCATCGACATATCCTTGCAGGATCAAGTCCACATTGGATGCATATCTCGGGCCATAACCAATTGTGCCTTATAAGTATCTCAATACATGTTTTGCAGCTATCCAATGTGTATGTTTTGGTTGGCTCATAAACCGGATAAGAACATTTACTGCATAGAAAATGTCCGGTCTGGTGTTAACCAGATACATCAGAGATCTAATCAACTTCTAGTATAAGTGTGGATCTACATCTCCTGAATCAGTATCACTCATTTTCTTTAAATCCATTACCATTGGAGTAGGCATGGATCTGCATTCTGTCATATTGAACTTTTTCACTATCTCCATAGTATATTTTCCTTGACTTAGGAAAATTTCATCTGTTCTTTGCCATACTTCTAGTCCCAAGAAATAATGTATTAAGCTCAAATCCTTCATTTCAAATTTAGTAGTCAATTCTCATTTGCATTCAACAATGAGTCTCTCTGAATCGGTGAGGAAAATATCATCCACATACAAGACCAAAATTAGGAACTCATTTCCATCAATGTGATAATATAAGTTTGGATCACCAATGCTTTTGTTGAAGCCCAAACTCATCATAAATCCATCCATTTTCTCATACCAAGCATGTGGTGCTTGCTTTAGACCATATAGGGATTTCTTCAATCTGCATACATGAGATTTTTCATTGTGTACAATGAAACCTTATGTCTGCTCAATATAAACTTCTTCCTCAATTTCACCATTGAGAAAAGTCGTCTTTACATCCATCTGATGTAGCTTCCAACCCATGGAAGTAACTAGTGCAATGATAGATCAGATGGAGGTATATCTGGCTACTGGTGCAAAAGTCTTGTCATAGACAACTCCCTCTATTTGTGAAAACCCTTTGGCCACAAATCTTGCTTTGTATTTTTCAATGCTTCCATCATCAACATGCTTGATTTTGTAAATCTATTTGGAAGTCACTACAGACTTTCCCTCTGGTCTTGGAACAACATCCCATACATCATTTTTTAATATGGATTGATACTCTTTAGTCATGGAATCTTTCCATACTTGTTCACTTGAAGCTTCTCCATGACAAGTTGGCTTTGAGTCAATAATGTGGGTCATGGCTGAAAGGTAGCTTGATAATATTTTTGGTCTCTTGCTTTCTCTGGTTGTTCCTTGTGGGGATTTATGCCCTTCTGCTTCTTGTAGAGTTTGTCGAGCCCAAGCAGGTCTTTTATGTCCAACTATGATGTCTCTAGGTATGTTTCTTGGAGAAACTAAATCTATTAGAGCAACTGAATCTGCTAGAGAAACTAGATCAACTAGAGCTATTGGTTCATCCGAAATAATATATGTCTCCCTCTCAAATACTGAAGGGGGAGAAGGTATTGTTTCACTATCAATTTCCATCTGAGCTTCTCTAGATTTCTGGAAGGCTACTTCTTCTTCAAAAGTAACATCTCTTCTTACTTCAATTTGTCTATGACCTGGAATGTAGATTCGATATGATTTTGAGGATTCACTGTATCCTATAAATGTGCCCTTTCTTCCTAAAGGCTCTAGTTTGGATCTCTTTTCTTTGGGTACATGAAGATATACTGGACATCCAAATATTATGAAGTGTCTGATCTCAGGCTTTACTTTGGTGAATGCTTCTTTTGGAGTAATGTTCTTCAGGATCTGATGAGGACTTTGGTTTTGAACATATACTGTTGTCATACATTCTTTTTCCCATAGAGTCATAGGTAGAATCTGATCATGTATCATTGCTTTAGTTGCCTCAATGATAGTTTTGTTTTTCCTTTTAGCAACCCCATTTTGTTGAGGGTTGTAAGGAACTGCGAACTCCCTCTTGATTCCTGCTTCAATACAAAAACTATTGAATTCTTTTGAGGTGTATTCTCCTCCATTATTTGATCTTAATATTTTGATTTTTCTTCCTGCCTGGTTCTCAATTTGAGCTTTGAATTCTTGAAATTTTTCAAGGACTCCATCCTTGTTCTTTAGAAAGTAAATCCAAGTTTTACTGGAGTGATCATCTATGAAGAGTACATAGTACAAGTACCCATTTAGTGATGCAACAGTGTTTGGCCCACATGCGTCTGAATGTATCCAGTCCAAGATTTCCTTGGATCTATTGTCACTGCTTGGAAATGATCCTTTAACATTTTTTCCAAGGGCACAAACTTTGCAAACACCTTTATGTTGAATCTGTATCTTTGGTAGACCTGTTACCATTTTCCCTAGAGCTGGAAGAGCTCTATAATGAATGTGAGCCGATCTTCTATGCCATAACTCACTCAGGTTGATAGTGTCATGTAATAAGGATTCAACTGGTTTGATGGTCAATTTGTACAACAATTTTTCTCGAACACCAATTACCTTGAAATTGCTTATGTGAGAGTCTTGAGAACTCTTCCTTCCGAGAAAGTAATTTTGTAGCCTTTGTCTTCCAAGGCCGAAATAAAGACAAGGTTTCTCTTCATTCTGGGTACATATAATACTTCTTCTAATTTAAGCTGCATATCTGAATCTAGTTGGAAGGTAGAATTTCCAACTCCTCTCACATTGTATTTGGCATCATCTCCAAGAACAACATGTAGATGTGTCTCTTTCTCAACGAAATGTGTCAAATGATTTCTTAGTCCGGTCATGTGCCTAGAGGCACCACTGTCAATTAGGAAAGTATTGTCATTGATAGGAACCATACTTGAGAGTTCTGAGATGATGATTTCTTCATTCCTTTGAGGTATTTTCTTCTTGGAACTAAGTTTTCTTGAATCACCAAGCTTGCCTCCCATCATGTTTTTTCTCATCTTCACAAACCCTTGTCAACTAGGCTAGAAAACCTAACGGCTAGGCTAGGATAGAACATTTAGGTTTTGTTGGGCTTATGACTACCAACAATAAGCCTTGAGAAATATGATAACCTTGAAGATATTCTTCAAGGAGTTGCAGAAATATGATTATGAACTTTTCTGCATAAATTGGCGAAACCCTAGAAACCCTAGGGCCAAAAAGTCAAAATGATCAGAAATGCAATCTGAGACTTGCTGAAGGTGCGCTGAAGGAGGTCATACACACCTATTTCATTTTTAGCTCCAACATCCAAGTTTTAAGTGTTGAAAACCCTTAGAAGAGTAGTTCGTACGAAATTCCTGGAAACCCTAGGAGGGTCGTACGATTTCTGCAAAAGTGAGAGAGAATGGCTGGAAAGTGTTTGTGCAATGGGATCTTCAAGACTTATGCTCTGATACCATGTTGATTTTTCAATAAGATAGGTTAATCATGTAGTTCATTTCAATTTTGCATTTGTCTTAACCATAAACAAGAATGTTGCAGCAACCAAGATCACAAGAAGAAACACCATGCACAAGAACACAAGAAGTATCTTGGGAAACCCTTCTCAACAAGGGAAGAAAATACAACCAAATCCTTTGCTATATTATTCAAGAGAAATACCATCACCACCAATAAGACTTATCACACAAGAGGGTGCTCAAACCCTGGAAGACTAGCGCCCAAGAGAGGTGCGCACTTTTCCCAAGAAGATGTACTTGTTGAAATTTCCAAACTTTTGTGAAGGATATGATTCTACAATGGGGAATATTCCTTTACTTATATTAGACTTGTCCTATCAACAAAAGTGTCTATTGGTACAACAAGGACGACCTCTCTAAGTCACATTGTAATTACTATTAACCAGATTAATTATCTTTTACATTTATTACTAATCACATTAAGGTGGGGCCGACCTATACCCTTTACATTACAATTAGGGTTACAGGCACGTATGACTCTTGAAAAATATAGCGAGGGATATGATACACCCACTAGTGCTCATCCACTAGGGGCACATCCATATGGATGTCCATATCTTTGGCTCACTGCATTACATAGAAGAACCATTCCTTCACACGTTCACCTGTGCTCATCCACATGCACGTCCACTCAACAGGTCTTCTTTCCCACTGCATCACACAAGAAAGTCATCTGGAGTTTCTCGTCAACTCTGCTGCGCAGAGGAGGCTAATACATCATCTTCATTTTTGTTCTCATGATGATGCACCCAACACTTTGGGATTTCACACTTTCACCTTGTGCTCAACCATAGGCACGTCCAACTCAATAGATCACCTTTCCCACGGGATAATCATCTAGAGTTCTTATCAACTCTCTGAATGGAGGAAGTCATCTACGTTCCAGCTCTGTCTCATATAGGGACCACGTACCCTTCTTAGGGGATTTCTCTCAATTTTGTCAGTTGGAGAAAGTCTCACATAGTTGCAATGATCCACATCTCACATGTCTGTAAGCTGGAGAATGTCTCACATAAATGCAATAATCAACAACATCAAGGGTCAACTCCCTTGACATGTCCTCATGTGATATCCACATGGGACGTTGGGCTATAAGCCCAAATGAAATTATCCCTTCTCGAATAAGTGTCCTCACAAATCAACTCAACTCACTTCATAGAGGAGTATGATCCGGAGAATGTTTGTCACACATGGCACTCCCATGTGGACTTCTAGAGGCTACACCCTCTAGAAACACTAGGGTCAACTCCCATAGTGTGTGACGTGAAGGGTCAACTCCCTTGACATGTCCTCATGTGCTCTCCACATGGGACGTGTCATCATGTTCTCTCCACAAGGGACGTTGGGCTATAATCCCAAACACACTTATCCCTTATGGGATAAGTGTCATCATAGATCAACTCAACTCAGTCACAGAGGAGTACGATATGGAAAATGTCTCAGGAAGCTGCAAACATAAACACTCCCTCTCAGCGAGGGAGGCATTCTCTACCATGCCAAGTCTGTCACAGAAGTACTTGAACTTCATCCTGGTTTGGTAAGAACATCAACAACCTACCCATATGTAGGAAGGTATTGCACCAATACTTCCTTCCTCTGCACCATGTCTCGGATGTAATGGTACTTGATCTCAATGTGGTTCGATTTGTCATGAAACACTGGATTATCTGATATCTTCACACAACTTTGGTTACCATAACGAATAATGGTGGAATCCAACACATGTTCGGATAAATTTGTAAGGAGCTTGCGAGGCCACACTGCTTCATGAACTGACATACTTAATGAAATGTACTCTACTTCTACTATTCTCAAAGCCACAAAAGTTTGTTTCCTACTACACTAGGAAACCATGGAAGATCCCAAAGTGAAGAAACACCCAAAGGTTCTCTTTCTGTCCACTGCACTCCCTGCCCAATCTGAGTCGATATATTCTTGCAATATCATATCAATACTAGAAGTATATCTCAGACCATGTCCAACTGTGCCTCAGAAGTATGTCAACACATGCTTCACAAAAATCTAGTGTGTCTATATCGACTGACTTATAAACTGGATAAGTGCACTCACTGCATAGCAAATATTTGTTCCGATGTTAACCAGATACATCAATTATCCAATCAGCTGTCTGTACAGAGTCAGATCAATTTTGTCAGAATCAGAAGAAGGCACACTTAGTTTCTTCACATTTGTCACCATTGGTGTAGCCACGGGCTTCAAGTTCAGTATCCCAAACTTCTTCAATATCTCAACTATGTACTTCCCCTGACTCAGCAATATCTCATCAGTTCTCTGCCACACCTCTAGTCCCAAGAAGTAGTGCATCATACTAGGGTCCTTCATCTCAAACTTAGAGGCCAATGCATACTTGCATTCAATAATAAGGCTCTTTGTATCGGTGAGGAATAAATCATCAACGTAGAGGACCAAAATTAGGGACTCACCATTAACAGTATTGTAGTATAGGCTGAGATCAAAAACACTTTTGGTGAAGCCCAAAAACCATCAGGTGTCCATCAATCCTTGCATACCAAGCTCGAGGTGGTTGCTTGAGTTCATACAAGGCCTTCTTCAACCTGCACACATGAGACTCTTTCTCATGTATCACAAAACCATCTGTCTGCTCGATGTATACTTCTTCCTCAATCTCTCCATTGTGAAAGTTTGTCTTTACATCCATCTGATGTTCTCTCCAACCCATGGATGCTGCAGGTGAAATAATCATTCGGATAGAAGTGTATTGAGAAACAGGAGAAAATGTCTCCTCATAATATATTCCCTCCATCTGAGAGAATCCTCTAGCAACAAATATCATTTTCTGCCTATCGATTCTCCCGTCAACTATGTGTTTGATCTTGTAGATCCATTTGGAAGTCACT
Organism: Picea mariana; assembly: GCA_032191745.1. Classification (NCBI taxonomy): domain Eukaryota; kingdom Viridiplantae; phylum Streptophyta; class Pinopsida; order Pinales; family Pinaceae; genus Picea; species Picea mariana. The sequence continues at coordinate 120,015 of JASDQU010736197.1, forward strand.
ACAGACTTCCCCTCAGGTATCAGAACAATATCCCACACATCATTCTTCATGATGGATTGATACTCCTCCATCATGACATCTCTCCATATTGGATGACTAGTTTCCTCCTCATAATAGGAAGGCTTAAAATGAATGATGTGGCTCATATATGCGTCATAGTATGAATATCTCTAAGGTCTCTTTCTCACTTGTAAGGTACCACAAGGAGTTGCATATCCTTCTTCCTCCTGTAGAGTCTGATGAGCCCATGTAGGTCTCTTTTGACCTACTGCAATATCTCTGGGAACATCAACTGAAGCTACAGGATCAACGACATCAATTGGATCAATTTTATCAATTTCCATGTGAGACCCTCTAGATGTCTTAAAGGATACCTCCTCCGCAAAGGTAACATCTCTTCTTA
>JASDQU010736197.1:142179-152432 GCA_032191745.1 Picea mariana
CTCCTCCACAAAGGTAACATCTCTGCTTACCTCAATCTGTCTCTGACCAAGTATGTAGATCTGATAGTCCTTCGAAGACTCATTGTACCCCACAAATGTACCCTTTCTGCCTGAAGGGTCTAGCTTTATCCTTTTCTCCTTGGGTACATGAATGTATATTGGACACCCCAAATATCCTAAAGTGCCCAACTTGAGGATTCACTCTGGTGAAGGCCTCCTCGGGCGTCATGTTCCTCAAAGTCTTATTAGGAATTTTGTTCTGAACAATCACTGCAGTCATGGATGTCTCTGCCCACAGAAACATAGGTAAATGTTGATCATGAATCATCTCCTTGATTTTCTCAACAATAGATCTATTCTTCCTCTTTACGACCCCATTTTGTTGAGGGTTGTGAGGAACGATGTACTCCCTCTTGATCCTTGCCTCAAACATCTCTAGGACACATCAAGGTTTCCTCATGGAACCAATGTCCCCCAAGACATATCGAGGTTTCCTCATGAAACCAATGTCTTGGTTCCTTCATTTAGTAATCCACTAATTATTTTGGAATCAACTACTAGCATACTCCTACTACCATGCCATCGATAGCTCAAATCATCCGCCACATTCTTTATGGCTATGCTGCAATCAACCAGTAGAACACAACTACTGCAATGTCATCAAATAGTACACAACCACTTCCATAGTCTCCATGACCATGTTGTGATGTTTATCCTCTTTGAGTAGTCTTATTCACACCTAACCACCTCGCATGGTGTAGGCAAGACTATGACCATAGCCTCATTCACACCTAGCACCTCATATGGCACAGGCAAGGCTAAGCTTCAAGTCTTATTCACACCTAGCCACTTCACATGGATTACGCAATACTTGTACCCAATTGAGCATTACTCCCTCAGTCACCTCACATGACTAATTAGGGAAACCCTTGTCCAGGGGGGTTAGTTAGCTAGAGGAGAGAAAACACCACACCTCCCTCTTAACGTTGATAAGCAGCTTTAGATAACACGATCGTTTGATTTGTCACTCAATCAATACTTCAATCTCTCCACTTTACTCTTGTTGTAGAAACAAGAAGCATCATGCCTTGCTATCCCCTTGACTTTAGAAGCATTGCGTCTTTGTAGACATAGGACAAAAAATATATTAATTAGAATAGTTTTCCCTCTGTCTCTCATCGAAAGAATATTACTCCGTCCTTACAATGGGAAAAATGATGAAAAACATCGATCTACCTCTACCTGTTTAAACACTGGCATGTGGTCCTGATTTGGTTGATTTCCAATACATTTTTTTTTATTCTATCACATATATCATACCTACATGTGATTTCTCATATTGGTAGTCGCATAAAATAAAAATTATGTTAAAAAACAAAAACACCGTCGGAAATAACACAATGTTGACCTAACTCATCCAACGTTGTCGTCATTTGCACGTCATCCACATGACAAACAATACAAATTTCTTAAAATGCATATATTATCCTGATGTCTTTCCAATTAGCACACTCAAAATCTTGAATATTTTAACGACATACTTTACGCTTAGGCCTTTTCACTTTTTCTTTATATTTCACTGGAAATTTGAAATTGCGATTCTAGTGCGACGAACATGCAATTTTATCAATCAATAAATGCAATTGACTAGTTTATGAGGTTGTTTCTAAATCCATCTATATTTATGGTTTCCGAGTTCACCGAATCCATCCATATTATTGGTTTATGAATCCATCTATGTGGAAAATTAATAAATCTAACTCTCACAGGCTCCCATTTCCTTTCCATTTCCCTGGGCCCTCCCGTAAGGGAGTCAATCCCAGTCCCTCTCTAATACCATGTTGTTTTTCTTCATATGAGATATGATCGATATATTATTACAATGATGAGTGTTCCATATATAGGGAACATACGGTGACCATCCATGAAAGGATGCGTCCCTTGAATAATCAATAACAATTTATTATTATCATTTACTTATTATATATGATATTTAATAACCAATAATTATATTATTAATTATTATTCTAAGAGATTGTCTTCCCGATGTTTTCCAAACATCAACAATTCACACACATGGATGTTTCAAACATACATATCCTTCCTCCCAGATATCTTACAACCATTATTATGACAATTCTAATAGGAATATTCTTAACTATGTTGCCTTCTCTTCATGGAAACAACCAATGAGAACCAATCTTTCTCTTTTGTTACAAAAGCAATCCACAATTCAAAATTTTAGATGGGTAGTCATTTCATTACCCATGGCAGTGAGATAACTATTCCAGTCCTTCTTCCTACCACTAACCATTCTTGGTCAACAAACCTCTTCCAAGGGAATCCTTTACTAAATTCCCTCTTACTACTCTCTTATAATACCAATCCATATTCATATGACTACCATTCACCTTTGGATGTTAGTCTGACTCATTCGTCATCTAGGAATTCTCTAGCACTTCCTTTATCAGACCTCGTATCAATATTTCTTTTATCATTACATCCCTATCCTCATAAGGCACTATGCATTAACATTACCAACATTTCATTCATGTTGTTAATCTCCCCGTTGTCTTCAGGTCATCCTCATCTAAAAGGTCATCAATAGACCATGCCTTATAACCCACCATAGGTTATATTGAGTCTATTTTCATGTTATATACATGCAACCGTTATCATATGCATTACAACATGCCCTCATCTTGCCTTTCATGCATAATCCAATACTCGATCAATATGCATGTACATATATTTGTACATCTAAGAGCTTGTAAATTGACCCATATGCCTATCTCACTTTTCCTCTTTATGAGGATTAGCACCAGTCCCAAAGGACTCCTGTTTATCTTGCTTAAATAGATTATCCTTGCTGGACCATTATAGTTCAAGTAAACTCACCTTACACATTTTCATCAGTCCTCTGACAAGGAGTTATTCACATGTGGATTAGTCTTTTATTAAATAGCAATTATGATTACCATGGCTCTATCATCCCATACTTATAGGAAACTTTACAACCATCGGTCCATTCATTTCCTAGACTCATTCAATTCCTATAACAAGATTTGGTTATTTCTGCCCTTTTTGCCCTTAGGTCTTATCATTAATTCCTATCAGCATATTCCTACTCATGTAAGAGTAGTCATTGATTTGACAAAGGGAAAACATACTTCCTTTGTTGTAATTCAATAATAATTTCGAAGGTACAGTTTCAATCTACTATCTTCCTCCTGAAGGATCTCGTGCAGATAATCAACAACCTTTTACCATAGAGAACACTCTTTCCAACTGATTCATATTTGCATTGTTATACCAATCTTGTAACTGGTATCTATGGCCCATCCAAGCCTAGTGTTGTTTCCTACTTTGATACCACTTTGTAACACACCCAACCCCCTAAGTACTATTTTAAGGAATGGGGTTGAAAATTTTCACTTTTCCTCAACTACCTCAAAAGCCCTTCTAAATGTCACCATTTCCTTCTGTTCGTAGAGATATTTCCAACGACTATAATTTTATCCAAATTCGATCCCTGGAAAAAAAGTTATGGCTCCTTAAAGTTCTTAGGTCTTTTTCCATTACAATGCCAAGTGGCTCCACGTAATCCATATCCATCCGACGTGGCATTGCCATGTCGTGACATGTCATCCACCAACATGGACGTGGAAACTGACGTGGACTTTGTCATGGCTCTTTCCACCTCATCCGCTGAACCCTTGACTTATCAGGTCCCGTAACCCCAACTAAGTCTCACTTCATGTAATCCTCAAAAGACCTGATCCAACATAAGTTGGATTCTGGGGTACAAGGTCTTATCATATAAACCCACTTGTTTGTTGGGAATGAATTAGGTGATGCCATTCGATGTCCCACCGGGTTACCATACCATCGGCTGACTAGAAGTTCCTACATAAACCTCATCCCTAGATGCCTGATCCGGTATAAGCTAGCACCTTGAACACGTGTCCTATCATGTGCCACCAACCAACCTTCACCATATCGCGACGCATAACCAACAGATGGTTATCGACCCATCGGAGAAAGATCGTGTCCATTCTAAACTCAAGGCCCGATCTGGTGGCCAAATTGTCCCTCTGACACGTGGCATTGCCACGATTTGCCACACAACATCCCTTCGTGGCCCTAATACCACAAGACAAATGACCTCCTAACGTGGAGTGCACATCACCATAGGGTGCTTGGCTCTCCCATTCACGCGTTGACATCTGTCCACATGAGATTGGTTGTGCGATGTCCTCTGATGTCACACCGGATGATCGATCTATCGAACTTCCCAACACATCTAGGTAATAAAAATCCCCTATGGTCTGGGGGTTGATTGACTCCTATTGACTCATATCAATGGTGGAGGTTTATCCTCCTTATATCCGACAATCTGGATCCAACGACATTACCCCAAGGGTATCCGTCCTCCATTGGACCCGCATCTGACTCATCAATGAATTCCCTTACTACCACATGGTATGACACATGGTGAGACACGTGGCATGACACGTGGTGACCGTACTACTCAACATGTGGCACTTTTTTTCCCCATAGATCCCTTTCCAATTCAGAAAAATCCATGTGACACATGGCACCACCATAGGGTGACACATGGCACCGCCATGGGGTGACAGGTGGCCTTCCTTCATCGTGACACATGGACCACTTGTCGTGTGTCGAGTCACCACCGGGCACTAGATTTCGAACCTTACCTGTGGTGTTAACTTGGAAATATCATGGTGTTGAGGATTATGATAGGATTAGTTAATACTAATCCCATAATTATGAGATCACTAATTAAGTTTAACACGGGTTATGACCCCGCTTGATCTACGGTGGAGATCGACCCGTCATTAGATCCAACAGTTCAGATTTATCATATCCATTACAGGGTTGTCGACCGACGAGGTCCACCCTTTTATTTATTGACCTACTAGGTGTTGAAAAGTGTCACTCTTCCCGGGTGCATTGGCAGCCACCCTGGCACATGGCCCAACACTGGCCAGAGCATGGACTAATCATCAAGTGACATGTGGTACTAGATATCGGGCACCAAGACTTCCCCATCGTGGTATAACTTTGAGTAACCTCGGTCCAGTGATTACGATGAGATTAATTAACTTAATCCACGTGATTAGGTGAGGCTTAATTAATATACTTATGGGGTTAACCACCATAGAGTATATGTGTAAATATCCACGGTCCAAATTTCTCAGATCATAGATCCAACAGATTATGCCAGAGATCAATGGTTATGGTCTATCGATTAGCTAATCCAATGGCTATTCTTAAGGGCTCGTCTAAGGACTTATACTTTTATTCATGGAGAAGGGGAAGGGGTGGAACCAAGGGCCGAAACCTTGTCCACCGGACACTAGGCCACTGACTCGTCGTAGTAATTCAAGACTGTGAGAAATATAGAGGTTCTGGGGTCTGATTAACCCCGCTTTACCACAAACAATGGTGTTATTCCTCCCCTCCTCATATCCAACAACCAAGACTTGATCACTGCTTTCCATGCATGGAATTTCCCTCCCGAGATTTCCTAAAGGAAAAATTCTATGACCAAGATCCCTTGTAGCTTAGACCTAACGATCGAGATCTCCTCTTCCAATTCTTAACAAGTATATAACTAGAAAGAGGAACCAAGGGCTGGAACCCTATTCCCCGGGTGTCGGACCTTTCAAAAAACATAACAAAAAGGTTTCCAAGGGGTATGGTGCTCCGGTACCCCAATGATGATTCCCTCCTAAGCTTACCTAGGGGAAGATTAACAGTCGAGATCTCTTGGTGCTCAGATATAATGGCTAACAATTTTCACCGATTCACATTGAACCACGATGTTTAACTAGTTCATCTTTAGACGACTGAGATCAAATCTCTCCCTAGAATAAACAACTACTGTAATTCGTCGTCTCCATTCAATATTAAGTGAATTTTTAAATTAATCTTTCAGACTTAACAGTCTCGAAGCCTCACATTATATATTTATGCTGCATTTTCACTCAGCTTCCCCAAGTCCTTCACATTCATAGTAGGTAATAAGCTTGCTAGATGATTTTCATTCAAGGAGATGATTCCTCACAAGTACTTTGTGTCAGGAAAAGGGAAGGATATAGGGTTTATCCTACTATTTCTAACCTTTAATTCATTATCCATCAAATATTATCAGTCATCTCTTAACTCATCGATTGGGTTCCCTCTTACATGATCCCATTATGTCATGTGTATCATGGTGTAGGGAGAAACATAAACACATATATCTTTATCCATCTCATAACGATACAAGGTATTCATACTCCAAGGTGTACGAATTACGCTATTCTTGCAGATCTGTTGTCATACAAATACCAAGGTTGCCAAAAATGCAAGCATCGATACCACTTAATAATCTATACATAATCATCGCATAAACATAGGTATTTAACTGAATAATTCAATTGAATTATACTGAATATACAAGTTTTTATATTTATTACAAGTTACAGCCAACCAACTGACTATGGGTGTTCACCTTTCCACCCAACCATAGGCTCAGATGCATTCAATCTCAACACTCTGTCCACCCCCGTGCCAAGCCATGATACTACCGGGGAACCTCTTTATCTGATTCTCAAAAATTTGTGAAGGACACTCTCCTTCACACCACTCTCGGTAGGGATTTCCCCACACCCACCTAGATCAGGCCTCCACGAGGTTTGTCAAATACCTTCCCAGTATCAAGATCACAACCTTCTCATCTCATGTCAGGTTTTTGGTCTCTCCCACCCAAGACTCAAAGATCTTATGCTCTCTTCTCTCTTGTGCTTCCCCCACGCACGCATCCCTCTATCCTTTTCTTTTTCCATTCGTGCATCCCCTGCATGTAACCCCTCGAGAAGGTTCTCGGCCTCTCCCCTTCCTTTTGGTACGTTGTTGTACCTATAGTTGATAGTTTCATCTGTCCTAATCTAATCTCACATACTTGGATTTATTTAGGGTAGTTGGTTTTCCAACTACCATCCTTCCTCATTAACTGATTTTCCTTGAAATCATGGTTGAGGAAAATAATCTGAATATAAAATATTATCAACAGGGAGGTTTGGGTCATCTTTATCACGATGAACCCCTCTCTAAGTTTCCTCACTCTTTCCTCTAGCGGTATCATGGCCAGTACTCAAGTCTTCACCCCCACAGTATAATACATTTACATTCTTCACATGCCATGGAATGGAAATCATTAACTATGATTAATTACATATAATCATGGGTTTAGAAAAGGGGTTTCACATTAGGGAGGGGCCTCAGACAAAGGTTCCCTCTATTCCCCTTTCCATTTCTTTTAATCACTAAAGGATTAAGTAGGATACTAAAATAAATTCAAGGAAATGGTAGTTTTAAAGAGTTGTTAATAAGAGTATCGTGCAATATCACACATCTATTGTTAGTAGATGATATACTGATTTTTTGTGAAGGCACCAGAAGAGTCAATGAAAGAGTCAAATGCATCATGGATTTATTTTTTAAAGAAACTAGAATGATAACTAATATGGAAAAATATATAATGACTTTATGGGGGATATCTGAGCAGGAAAATAACCATATTTCTTAAGTTTTTCCTTTTAGGATGACTAATATAGAATAAGGGTATGAAGTATTTGGGTTTATTCTTGAATCAAAATCAGTATAAAAAATATGATTGGTGGCGGCAAATAGCTAAAGTGGAGAAGAAATTAAACACTTAGTGCAACATGTGGTTGTCCAAGGGAGGTCATTTGGTATTGGTAAAATTAGTTCTGGAAGTGATTCTAGTCTACTAGATATCACTTGCTTGGGTCCCAAAAGAAGTTTTGGAAGCCATTAGGAAAATTTGTTACAAATTTATCTAGACCGCATATCAAGAAAATAAAGGAATAGTGTTGGAATCTCGGAAAAATATGGCATTACCAAAATCCATTAGAGGATGGGGGCTCAAAAATCCCTTTCTCTTCTCAAAGGCTCTTGTTGCAAAAAATGTCTCTTCTCAAAGGCTCTTGCTACAAAAAAAATGCGTGGAGGTTAATTCAAGGAACAAGTTTCTAGATTTAGGTGGTAAGAGCTAAGTACATATTCCCTAATAATGTGGAGTATTAGGTTATAAATCCCCTCAAACAACTAAAACATGTCTCAATAACCTGGAAGGTTGTTATTAATGCATACCATCTGGTTGACAATTGGAAAAGGTGATAAAGTGAAAATTGGTCTTGCCCCTGGGTAGGGAGCAGAGGTATGCATGGAATTCCCTTACATATGATTCATGAGCTAAGGAACACAAGTTATTATAATATTTGATAGGTTTGGGAAGAACTTGGCACCAATAGTGGATTTCATGGGAAGATCTTGGTTTGGGGGATGAATATGTAGAGAAATGGAAAAGCTACATAGACATCTTGAAATAATAAAATGTTAGAATTAAATAAGAAGAGGACTGGTTGATTTTTTCATTGAATATTATGGGGGTTTATGCTCCAAAAATAGGCTACAAAACACCAGCAGAAGGAAGAGAAGGTTAACAACTCGATGGTGGAAAATCATTTGGACATTAAAATTCCCAACCAAAAATTGTAACTAAGTTTACACAATAAGACTCCCATATGGGAAGTTCTTTAGAAAATATATTTTATTGGGCCAAGATGGTGTTGTCAATGTCATCTTGCAGAAAAACCTATATATCATATCATTCTAGAATGCCCATATTCCAAAGAAGGTATGGAAAGAGCTGGAAATCATTGTAGGGATAAGGAATATTTGGGAAGAAGGTAGTCTTGAAGAGGCCTTCAGAACTTGGTGTAGTAGAAAGGAGAATTTGAATATCAGAGTACGACCCCTTAACATAGTTTGGGGTGTAAGACTTGCCAAAAATATAAACATGTTTTAAGACAAAGAGACATTAACCCTCAAATGTGCAATTCATACCATAAAATATTTTAAAATCCTACCCAAAGGTGCAAGAAAAATATATCTCTCATTCTCGATCTAAAGTGGAAATAAATGACATTCCATGGGATTTTTTGATGGTGCATCACAAGGGAACTCTCTTAAGGGAAGCTTAAGAAGAATTCTATACTTATCTTCAAATCATAGTCTTTCTTTTAAAGATAGAATTGGCCAAGAAAGTAGTAACTTCCATGAACTGATGGCTCTAGAGCTAGTCTTAAAGATAACACAAGAGTTTGGTGTAACCCAACTACAAATATGGTGATTCAATGTTGGTTATTTAATGGATACACAAATAAATTTCTTTAAGGAATTTTACACTATACATGTTGTATGATGAAGTTTTCAATCTACTCACATATTTTTCATATACATCTTTATCTCATATTTATAAGGATGGGAACATACTTGCATGTACGGGTTTTCAAATGATGGATTTAGGTATATAAACATACTCATACATGGGTTTTCAAAAGATGGATTTGGGCTTGAATGATGAACCTGGATCGTTACTAAAATCTAGAATGGTCATACATGCGAATATAATCATGAACCATGGATCTGGTTTTTATTTGGACTTTTTAAAATCTCAAGATGAATGGTTGATGTAATATTTTGAATGTCATTTTTGTTTTTTGAAGAGGATAGAGATGCAACTTTCCATATACAAACTTTAGTTTTTTGTGTGAAGATGGCTTGGACATAGGAATGCCATGAAAGAGGCTTACAAACACTCTTGAATGTCATAGGCATTTGACTATGTATTTTTGTTATCTTAATAAAAATACAATATTTTCCTCTCTCTCTCTCAAGAAAGGATGGCATAAGGATGCTTTGTTTTTAGCTAAACCATTGGGGAATAATGGAAGAGATCAAATTGCAGAATAAGGATAATGTTAAAAATATAATTTCATCAAAATTTAGAGAGATAAGAAAATTAAGATATTACAAGGAGGTGATAAACCCTAATCAAGAGTATCAAAAGTATCTCAATTAAATCTCAATTTCAAAAGATTTGCACAGTACCAACTTTCCTAACTTTTTAAGTTAGTAAAACTATGGTGATTTTTCAACACAAGTCTCTTAATGCTTTTCAAGCACAACAATAACATTCTAAAGAATTCCAAGTAATTTCCTTACCTTCTTAAAGTTCGATAAACCAAATTTGATCTCAATGAACTATAATCATCACCTCACAAACACACACACACACACAGAGAGAGAGAGAGAGGATATATATATATATATATATATATATATATATATATATATATATATATATATATATATAA
>JASDQU010736197.1:160231-171286 GCA_032191745.1 Picea mariana
TTTAAGTAAGTCAAAGGCACCGAGAAAAAACACTATTAATTAAGGTAGTCAAAAGCAATTTGTTTTCTTTGTTGTGGGTTGTTTTACAAGAGAGGTTGACAAAGATAATATGTCTCATCTTATCAGAGTTGGGTTTGGAAAGAGAGCAGCGTGCCTACCCTATCTTATAGAAGTTGAAGTGGAAAAGCAAACCAAAAAAAAGTGGAAGTGGGAAAACAACACCTTTGGTTTAAAAAAAACTGAGGAAAAGCAATTTGTCTTTCTATGGAAAAAAAACAACACCTTTGGTTAAACAAAATCTGAGGAATAACAATTTGTCTTTCTATGGAGAGAGAGTGATCGGAGTTGGGTTGGAATGAGAGGAGTGCGCCTACCATATCTTATATCCGTTGAATAGTCATTAATGCCCCTCCCCCCATCCACCCTATTAATGTCCCTCCCCCCAACCACCCTATTATTGCCCCTATTAATGCCCCCCCCCCACTCTTTGAATATCAATATGGAATAAGAACATACATCAATATAAGTTGTGCATAATAATTTATGAATATCAATATAAAATATCAAATTAAATTGTAAAGTAAAGATGGATCATTAAAAAATACTTTTTGTATATCCATATGGAATAAGAACATACCTCAATATAAAGCTGTGCATAGTAATTTTTGTAGAAAAATATGATAAATTGTTAGTAATATTAAAATATTTGTATTTTCTTTCATAAAATAGAGATCCTAAGTTAAAATGTGAACATCATTTATAGTAAATCTTTGCAATATAAATTTAATTCGAATTCCAAATATTTAAAATCAGTTGCAATTCATACTAATTTAATTTTGGTGTATACTAAAAAATTAAATGTTAATAAGATCCACATAAATAAAAAGGGGTAATACCATATTAAAAAGTAAATTCACATAAATATCTTCTACCTTTTCCACATCTATATTAAAAAGTACTAATCCCATATTAAAAAGTAAATACACATAAATATCTTCTACCTTTTCCGCATCTATATCGATAAGTTAGAAGATTGTTTGGAGGATATAGGCTATGTTGGCTCAACTCTCGCTAGTATAGTAATCATCCTTCTTCTTTATGTTGATAATATTGTTCTTATGACGAAGAGTCCCTATGACCTAGGTAAGCAACTTATAATCCTCAAGGACTTCTCCTCTAGTATGGGCATGACTGTGAACACTGGCAAAACAAAGGTTATGATAATTAAATCCAAAATGATCACCTACGATACTTTTTAATATGATAACAATAGCTTGGAGGAAGTGTCTTTCATACAAATATCTTGGAATCGATATTCACCACAAGCTCAATTTAAGATATAGAGTTGAGAAAAGGATAAATGTAGAGTGGAAAACTTATTATGGGATTGAAAACAATTATAAATCAAAGGACCTTTAGCTTTGGGATAAGAAAAAATACCTCTTTCACACTCTCGTCACTCTGATTACCTTATATGGATGTGAAGTTTGGGGTTGTAGTATCTCTAGAGAATCCTAGAGAAAGATAAAATAGAGCCAATTTTTTTTTATAACTTATAATCTCAAAATTAAGGGTAATACACCCTATCTTATCCTCCTCATAGAAGGAAGCCTTTTACCCATCAAGAACATAGCTATGATTAGATACCTAACTTACAAGAACAAGATAAATAACATGGACAAAAAGAGGCTCCCCAAAATTGCTTCAAACTCTAGCCAAAACCACCAACGACTCAAGCGGGGATGGCATAAAGATGTCAAATCTTGGCTAAATCATTGGGGAATACAAGAAGAATACATTATGCAAAGTACGGATAATATTACAAATATTATCACTTCTAAATTTAAGGAGAATATGTGGTTTGAGAAAGAATTAAAGGATAAAAGGAAATTAAGATACTACAAGGAGGTGGTCAACCCTAATTTAGAAGATCTAATGTACATCTCAATTTTGACAAGTGCAAAGAAGAAAATTAACATTGCTAAAATAAGAACAAACTCTCACGAGCTAAATAATGAAACTGAGCGTTGGAGAGTTTCCAAAACACCATGGGATGAAAGAATCTGCCATCTTTGTGACACTAAGAGAGTTGAAGATGAAAAACACTTCCTGTTAAATTGCCTTGCCTATTCCCAAATTAGATCCCAATTAAAAATATTTGTCACAATACAGACCTTCTGATGCAGGAGCATCACCAGCGTATCAAGTGAGCTAGCACATCGAGCAGAAAAGACAGTTGGACAGCGCCTACAAATTTTGTAATGCTTTGGGAAGTGTTGCGCCGTTCTTTAATGAATTCATTCATAAAGAAGCACACTTGTATTGTAAAGGGGACCTTGAGCCTTTAAGCTCTTGTCCTTAGTAGGTAGGGAGGCATTTAATAGAATTAATGCTGTTAGATAGAAAATTAATTGTAGATTTGATAGTTGTAGAATTCGAGAGGGAAACGGAATATAGACACCCTCCTTTGTACATTGTAACATTATTGAGAACAGGAGTAGAAGAGAAGAGCAGAGCAGAGACACTGTAAGCAGAACCACCATGTACAGATATTGAATTAATGGAAAAGTTTTGATTCAATTCCATGGTTGTGTTATTCTCTGTGTATTGTTGATGTTATGCTCATGAGTATTTGCTTCTTGTTATGCACTTTCTTTTATATGCTGTGTATGTGATTTCATGGTTGATTTGAAATCTGAGAGAATGAGTGAATAAGTTTCAATTGTTTCTCTAAGTGAGCCAGAGAATTCCTGCAAGGAGTGCAGTTGAATTTGTTCGCAAGGAGTGCATGACTGCAGGGTTTGCTTAGAGATAGCTTTTGTTCTTATCTCAGAAGTGCAGATTTGGCACTGGAGCCATGCAAGGCGTGCACAGGCTAGAAGTAGACTCAGAGTTGCGATTCTGAGCTAAGGGAGTGGAAGATTTCTGCTGCAGGAGTGCGCAGAATTGAAAAGTTCCAATACTTAGTCATATTGGGAGCTTTGTCGCAAGGAGTGCGTGCAACGAGTCTTCGCAAAAACCTTGTGAAGTAAGCACAAGCTCAAGAGGGATAGGCCGATAGTTCCCTAAGAAGAATTGCAGTAGTGTCATGGACACATGAGAGAAGTTCAGCAGATTGGTGAAGTGATTGAACAAGCTCTCACAGGGAGAGCGTTTGAATTCATTTCAAGGAACAGTCAGGGAGGATAGATGATTGACATTCCCTGGAGAGATTTCACGAGGACTCGAGGGTCGTTAGATCTTGCCAAGGTGTACGGGGATTACTGTGTAAGTAATTGATGCTCGAAGCTCAAGAGAAAGTGGAACCGTTGACTTGGGGTCACAGGGATCGTCAGATCATATGCAACATCGCATGTCGGCATATCGCAAGTTAGAGTGCCAAATTGTTGGAGCAGGGGTAGCGATATCGCGAAGGGCGATACTTTGACAAGATCTGGGCCGTTGATCGTGGGAGCACGTGTCAGAGAATCCCAATATCTCGGGGTTCGAAGAATCGAGGTTCTCGACGACAAGGAACGCTTGTATCGCAGATTCGCGATCCGCGAAATCCTGAGGTGACGTAGCAGTGTGGGGCCGCGAGGTTTAGTGGAGGACAAGTGGCACCATATCGGGAATCGGGAAAAGGTAGGTCCCGAGTTCATCAAGGTCAGGACTCGCGATCCCGCGAGTTCTGAAATCCCGATAGAAGGGTGAAGGGTGGAAAGGACGAGTCCACACGAGTCTCGGGAAATCGACATATCGAGACTCGGAGGTTGGAGGTTCAACTTATTGACACCGTGAGTAGCGATTTCCCGATACGGGAGAAGTCCCGCTAGTAGAAGGGAGTCAACGTTGACTCGTATTGGACTTCGGGGAATTGCGAGGTGAGAAACACGCGACCCAAGAATTCACGAAATCGCGAATTTCGATTTCCCGATTGGAAGGGAGATCAATGGAGAGTTACTATGGGTAAGGAAATTCCGAAGAGGGAGTTGAAGAGCATTTATCTCTTCGGGCCGAAGACAGAGAAGGTCCTGGTGATCGCGATCGTTCAACCGAGGTGTTGTCACCCGGTTGCACCAGTGTGGTATCAGAGCGGGAAATATCTTTGCTTTCTGAAGCAGAGACAGGGACTTCACCATGCCGCCGAGAAGAGAAAGGCAGTCACCTGATCGAGAAGACATGGATGCTCGAAGAAGAGGCAGACCAACAGGAAATCCGGAAATAGAGCGCCAGATGAGAGATCTCCGAGCAAGGCTTGAGGAGATGGAGACAGTGCAGAGACGCGGAGTCGGCACTGGAGAGTTCAGTGATTCCGAGGTGGAAGAGGAAGCTGGACATGAAGAAGAGGTCACCGCAGAAGATGCTTCAACCGAGCGGTTGATAAAAGCTATCGCCATAATGAGTTCCAAGACTAAAATGGACATTCCAGCTTACGAAGGAAGCCTGGATGCAGAAGAGTTGCTGGATTGGATCCAAGCTCTTGACACCTACTTCGACTATGAGGAAATCGAAGAGGACAAGAAGGTCAGACATGATGTCACCCGGTTGAAGGGACATGCAGCATTGTGGTGGGATGAGCTACAGGCAGATCGACGTTCCAAAGGAAAACAAAAGATCAAAAGCTGGGATAGGATGATCGCAAAGATGAAAGCGAAATTCATCCCCAGAGATTACCAGATCACGTTGTTCAGGCAAATGCAGAACCTGAGGCAGAAGTTGATGACGGTGAAGGAGTACACCGAGGAATTTTACAGGCTAAATATCAGAGCAGGTCATCGGGAGAGCGATGATGAGAAGGTGGCAAGATACCTGAATGGTCTGAGATATGACATTCAGGATGAATTAAGCATGGAAACTATCAGGACAGTTGAGGATGCTTACTGGATGGCACTGAAAGCCGAGGAGAAGCTGAGCCGCAAGCAAGGTCAGCGAGGGTGAGGCAGAAGTCAGCCCGAAGGCAAAGCAGTTGCCCAAGAGAAATACCAGAAGCCCAAGGAGGAATGGAAAAAACCTCAGGGTAAGGTTGAGAGAGGTGGAACCTCACAGCAGAGGCAGCCACAACCTGAACAGAGAAGACCACAGATTGATCAGGGAGGAGGTTATGCTGATGCAAACACTCTTCCTCGTACTAGAGGTCGAGGTAGAGGAAGAGGAGGAGTGATCACATGTTTTACGTGTGGGAAGAATGGACACAAGTCATTCGAGTGTCCAGAGAAGAAGAAAGACGCTGGGGAGGCTCACATCACAGAGGCGCAGAGGGGTGATGTTGAGAACGAAGATGCAGACAGCGGAAGATCACTTGGAATGCATAAAGTCCTTTTAACACCCGAGAAGGAGGTGGAGGACACAACTCAGAGAAGCAGACTGTTTAGGACCGCTTGCACAGCCAAGGACAGAAAGTGCAAGGTCATTGTGGACAGCGGGAGCACAGACAATCTCGTTTCGACCGAGATGGTGGAAAAGCTAGAACTTGAGACGACCAATCACCCGAGTCCATATAAAGTATCTTGGTTGCAGAAAGGACACCAGGTAAGTGTTACAAAACAATGCTTGGTTGATTTTAAAATAGGTGGATATAGGGATAAAATTATGTGTGATGTTATTCCCATGGATGTATGTCATGTATTGCTGGGTAGACCATGGCAGTACGACCGAAATGTGGTTCATGAAGGGAGAATGAATACATACACCTTAGAGAAGGATGGGAAAACACACAGATTGCTTCCGATAAAGGATAAAGAAGTGAAGCCGGAAGTAACCAATATCATACTTCTCATGAGTGGGAAGGAACTTCTCACAGAGATGGAGAAGAAGGAAGATCCACAATTCTTTGTGGTCAGGAAACCGAGGATTATCCTGACAAGCACAAGAGTGGATGACTTTCCAGACGAGATTCAGGCACTGTTGGGAGAGTTCGCTGACGTCATCATGGACGAACTACCTCATTCGTTGCCACCAATGAGGAGTGTGAGTCACCACATTGACCTCATACCAGGAGCAAGTTTGCCAAATAAAGTTGCATACAGACTGACACCTCAGGGGAATGGGGAGGTCAAAAGGCAGGTACAGGATCTGCTGGATAAAGGACTGGTCAGAGAGAGTCTTAGTCCATGTGTTGTTCTGACAGTACTAAGTCCGAAGAAAGATGGAGGCTAGAGAATGTGCACTGACTCCAGAGCGATAAACAAGATAACCATCAGGTATAGATTTCCACTGCCGAGGATGGATGATCTGATGGATTTCCTAAGTGGGGCGAATTATTTTTCGAAGATTGATTTGAAGAGAGGATATCACTAGATTCGCATGAGAGAGGGTGATGAATGGAAGACAACATTCAAGACAAACGAAGGTTTGTACGAATGGCTAGTCATGTTGTTTGGCTTGACAAATGCGCCGAGCACATTCATGAGACTGATGAATGAAGTCCTGAGGGAATTCATCGGAAAGTTCGTAGTCGTATATCTGGATGATATATTGATCTACAGTAAGACCAAGGCTGAGCATTTAAAACATTTAGACATTGTGATGAGAAGGCTACAGCAGGAGAAGCTGTTGGTCAACATGAAGAAGTGTTCTTTCATGCAGACATAACTCATTTATTTGGGTTTTGTTATTTCGGCGAATGAATTGAAAATGGATCCTGAAAAGGTGGAAGTGATAAAGAATTGGCCATCACCGAGAAATGTTTTTGAGGTGAGGAGTTTCCATGGATTGGCTAGTTTCTACAGGAAATTCATTAGGAATTTTAGTGGGATTAGCGCCGCGATGATGGACACAGTGAAGAAGCGACACAAGACTTTTCACTGGACAACAGAGGTCGAAAGGAGCTTCAATCTGTTGAAGCGAAAGATCACAGAGCAACCAATTCTGGTGTTGCTTGATTTTAGGAAGACATTTCAGGTGAAATGTGATGCCAGTGGGTATGCCGTTGGAGGGGTCTTGAGTCAGGATGACAGGCCAGTTGCATATTTCAGCGAGAAGTTGGACGAAGCAAAATTGAAATACTCCACATATGATAAAGAGTTTTATGCCATCATACAGGCATTGAAAAAATGGAGGCATTACTTGATACCCAAGGAATTTGTTTTGTATAGTGATAATCATGCATTGCAGTTTGTAAGCCAACAGGAGAAGTTGAACCAGAAGCATGCAAAATGGGTAAAGTACATGCAGAATTTCACATTTGTGATAAAACACATTTCAGGGACTGCTAACAAAGTGGCTGATGCTTTGAGCATGAAATGTTTGTTGCTACAAGAGTTCAGAGTCAAGACGTTGGGGTTTGAGAATCTGAAGGACATGTATGCAGGAGATGCAGACTTCAGAGAAGCATATGAGGTAGCTGAGAATCCAGTTCTCAAAGATCGGAGTCCTTGGATAGTCTACCTGATCCAGGAGGGGTTGCTGTTTAAAGGCAATCAGCTATGCATTCTGAATTGCTCCACGAGGCAGAATTTGGTGAAGGAAAAGCACAGTAGTGGCTTAGCAGGTCACTTTGGTCATGAAAAAACATTCGCGAAGTTGAGCGAATCGTATTTTTGGTCGGGCATGCGA
This sequence comes from Picea mariana, assembly GCA_032191745.1. Lineage (NCBI taxonomy): Eukaryota > Viridiplantae > Streptophyta > Pinopsida > Pinales > Pinaceae > Picea > Picea mariana. The sequence goes on from JASDQU010736197.1 coordinate 167,768, forward strand.
GCAGATGTTAAACGATTTGTTGACAGATGCAGAATTTGTCAACACTCGAAGGGCCGAAAGCAGAATGTTGGGTTATATCAGCCATTGCCCATACCTGAGAGGCCATGGGAGGCGATCAACATGGATTTTGTATTGGGGTTGCCGAGAACGCAAAGAGGGGTTGATTCCATCTTTGTGGTGGTGGACAGGTTTTCGAAAATGGCACATTTCATTCTGTGTCAAAAGACCAACGATGCGACCCACATCGCAAATTTGTTTTTCAAAGAAATCGTCAGATTGCATGGATTGTCGAGAAGCATAGTCTCGGACAGGGATACAAAGTTCATAGGTCATTTTTGGAGGATGTTATGGAAGAAGCTAGGGACTAATTTGGCTTTTAGTTCAGCATACCATCCGCAGACGGATGGGAAAACAGAGGTGGTGAATAGAAGTCTGGGAGATTTATTGAGAAGCTTGGTGACAAAGCACCATAGTAGTTGGGACCAGATATTACCACAGGCAGAGTTCGCGTACAACGAATCAGTGAATCGGAGTACAGGGAAAAGTCCATTTCAAATTTTGTATGGGATGCAACCGAGAGGAGTTTCTAAACTCAGGGAGTCAAAACAGGTTGCGCCTAACAGTGCTAGCGCAGAAGAATTTGCTGAGGCAATGCAGGAACTTCACAGTCAGGTGAAGGAGAGACTGATCAAATCAAATCAGGAGTATAAGCACAGAGCCGATCATCGAAAGAGACAACTTCAGTTCGAAGTTGGCGATTTGGTTCTGGCGCACTTAAGAAAAGAAAGGTTCCCAAGGGGAACATACAACAAGCTCAAAATGAAAAAGATTGGGCCATGCAGAGTCCTGAAGAAATTCGGAGAAAATGCCTACGAGATTGGGTTTCCGGATGGCATCGGGATATCTCCGATATTCAATATTTCGTATTTATACCCATACAAGGCTGGAGAAGCAGAGACTGGAACTGAGGAACCAGTGATCCAGTGGCAGAAACAACTACCAGTCACAGAAAAACCGCAGATGGAGTGCATACTAGACAAGCGTATGGGAAAGAAGAGCAGGCGGAAGCAGTATTTTGAATACCTGGTAAAATGGAAGAATCACCCAGTGGAGGATGCCAACTGGGAGACAGAAGCAATTATACAGAAGAATTAATTGTAGATTTGATAGTTGTAGAATTCGAGAGGGAAACATAATATAGACACCCTCCTTTGTACATTGTAACATTATTGAGAACATGAGCAGAAGAGAAGAGCAGAGCAGAGAAACTGGAGCAGTTATACAGAAGCATTTATACGGAAGTATGATGCAGGAGCATCACCAGCGTATCAAGCGAGCCAGCACATCGAGCAGAAAAGACAGCTGGACAGTGCCTACAAATTTTGTAATGCTTTGGGAAGTGTTGCATCGTTCTTTAATGAAGTCATTCATAAAGAAGCACACTTGTATTGTAAAGGGGACCTTGAGTCTTTAAGCTCTCGTCCTTAGTAGATAGGGAGACATTTAATAGAATTATTGCTGTTAGATAGGAAATTAATTGTAGATTTGATAGTTGTAGAATTCGAGAGGGAAACGGAATATAGACACCCTCCTTTGTACATTGTAACATTATTGAGAACAGGAGYAGAAGAGAAGAGCARAGCAGAGAMACTGTAAGCAGAACCACCATGTACAKATATTGAATTAATGGAAAAGTTTTGATTCAATTCCATGGTTGTGTTATTCTCTGTGTATTGTTGATGTTATGCTCATGAGTATTTGCTTCTTGTTATGCACTTGCTTTTATATGCTGTGTATGTGATTTCATGGTTGATTTGAAATCTGAGAGAATGAGTGAATAAGTTTCAATTGTTTCTCTAAGTGAGCCAGAGAATTCCTGCAAGGAGTGCAGTTGAATTTGTCTGCAAGGAGTGCGTGACTGCAGGGTTTGCTTAGAGATAGCTTTTGTTCTTATCTCAGAAGTGCAGATTTGGCACTGGAGCCGTGCAAGGCGTGCGCAGGCTAGAAGTAGACTCAGAGTTGTGATTCTGAGCTAAGGGAGTGGAAGATTTCTGCTGCAGGAGTGCGCATAATTGAAAAGTTCCAATACTTAGTCATATTGGGAGCTTTGCCGCAAGGAGTGCGTGCAACGAGTCTTCGCAAAAACCTTGTGAAGTAAGAACAAGCTCAGGAGGGATAGGTCGACAGTTCCCTAAGGAGAATTGCAGTAGTGTCGTGGACACCTGAGAGAAGTTCAGCAGATTGGTGAAGTGATTGAACAAGCTCTCATAGGGAGAGCGTTTGAATTCATTTCGAGGAACAGTCAGGGAGGATAGACGGTTGACATTCCCTGGAGAGATTTCACGAGGACCCGAGGGTCGTTAGATCTTGCCAAGGTGTACGGGGATTACTGTGTAAGTAATTAACACTCGAAGCTCAGGAGAAAGTGGAACCGTTGACCTGGGGTCACAGGGACCGTCAGATCATATGCAACATTGCATGTCGGCATATCGCAAGTTGGAGTGCCAAATTGTTGGAGCAGGGGTAGCGATATCGCGAAGGGTGATACTCCGACAAGATTTGGGCCGTTGATCGTGGGATCACGTGTCAGAGAATCCCAATATCTCAGAGTTCGGAGAATCAGGGTTCTCAACGACAAGGAACGCTTGTATCGCGGATTTGCAATCTGCGAAATCCCGAGGTGACGTAGCAGTGTGGGGCTGCGAGGTTTAGTGGAGGACAGGTGGCACCATATCGGGAATCGGGAAAAGGTAGGTCCCGAGTTCATCAAGGTCAGGACTCGCGATCCTGCGAGTTTTGAAATCCCGATAGAAGGGTAAAGGGTGGAAAGGATGAGTCCACACGAGTCTCGGGAAATCGGCATATCGGGACTCGGAGGTTGGAGGTTCAACTTATTGACACCACGAGTAGCGATTTCCCGATACGGGAGAAGTCCCGATAGCGGAAGGGAGTCAACGTTGACTCGTATCAGACTTCGGGGAATTGCGAGGTGAGAAACATGTGACCCAAGAATTCGCGAAATCGCGAATTCCGATTTCCCGATTGGAAGGGAGATCAGTGGAGAGTTATTGTGGGTAAGGAACTTCCGAAGAGGGAGTTGAAGAGCATTTAGCTCTTCGGGCCGAAGACAGAGAAGGTCCTGGTGATCGCGATCGTTCAGCCGAGGTGCTGTCACTCGGTTGCACCACCTTCCTAACCTCCCAAGTCATCAAAACTATGGTGATCTTGGAATGCTTCTCTCAATGCCTTAATAGCATAGAAATACAATTTTAAGGAAAAGTAATCTCTTACCTTCTACCTTCTTAAGGTTCGATACACCAATTAATCTTACTAAGCGTTAATCATCATCATCATAAACAATATAAAACCTTAAAAATTTATTTGCTAAAATGATAAATTTTCAAGAATATAAATTTTTATACATTCTATTTAAATGCATTGTAATAGTTTAACATTAACAAAACTAGATATCTGTTCATTTCCAGAAAGATCCATTGCTCTCTCTCTCTCTCTCTCTCT
>JASDQU010736197.1:171530-186461 GCA_032191745.1 Picea mariana
CTCCTAAGAGGTTACAAGTTCAAATCTAGAGGGGGGTAGGGTATGTATACCTTCGTAGAATTTACAAGTCAAAATGTTGGACGAAAGGGGTCTCATACACCAATTTGGTAAAATGTGAATATCATTTATAGTAAATTATTGATATAAATTTAATTTGAATTCAATTTAAATATATTTAATTTGAATTCAATTCAAACAAAATATATTTAAGGTTCAAATCATATCAATTGTATTTACGTGTATATGACAAATTAAAATGTCAATAATGAAAATATTTTATTGAAAATAATGTATATTGTAAAAGGTGAGATGAGCATAGGTATTAGGCTCACCTTTCGTAGCATTCCAAATCCTTGTCACCATTAGAAATTGTATTGTTCACCAAGTCATTATCCTTGTCAATATTAGAAATTTTGTTATTCACCAAGTCATTATTGTTGAATGATGTAACTTCTACCTCGTTACTTGTTTGACTAAAACAGATAGATGGATAGGAATATTAATTGCATAGATAAGATAGGTGAAGTTGCATTTATTAGGTAGTTGAAGGATGGATAATTCTAGAGAAATATTTCATCTCATGTATTTTGATTTAAGTTTTCTATGTGAATGTGAAGAAGAGCTCAAGAGCTTCATTGTTGTGTGTGTGCATACTTTGTTTTGTGATTGCTTGCCTCTGCTTGAACATGAACATGGTATCAGGGCAAGAGTAATAATCTTCGAAGATTGGACAGAAATTTGCAAGCTATTGCAGAGAAATTTGAAGCTTGATCAAGCCACAACATGAGGGGCATTTCAGGGAATTCTGGTGCAAAACTTTGAGGAAAAACCCTTCAAAAAATAATGTTTTTGAAGTCGGTCGCCCCTTGCTTGTGTACACAGAGCGACCAGGAGAAGTTGGTCGCCCCCAGAGAGTGGACAAGTCATGACCAAGGCCCCACACTTTAGAAATTAAATTTTCTTCGACTGGTCTCCCGAAGGGTCTGGACAAGAAACGACCATGCTTATTTTAGTTCTGGGTTTCGTATGTTTTGACAGAGGAAAATCTATTTCGATCAAGCTCTAAGACATAAAGGAGAAATCCAAATTCTATAGGAGATGCTTGAACATGAACAATTATGGATAAAGGCATGTCAACTTTATATATATCTGTACAAAATCTTAGAAAAAACCAACAAAGTGCTTTAGCGAAGATAATGTATAATGAAATTGTTTTATTAACGATATTGTATATTGTAAAAGGTGATATATATATGTGTGTGTGTGTGTGATTTTAGAAAAGATTCGTATTTCTCTCTATTTCTAACCTATTTGATTATATTTTAAAAACAAAAAATACACCATATGCTCTTAAAGACACAACCGTCATATTTTCCACAAAATCTTAGAAATTGATGATAATGTATACGGTTCTACAATATATATTGTTTTACAATAGAAAGGAATGAAAGTATTTTAATGATGATAATGTATATTATAAAACATGAGATGTATATTAAACGCTGTGAATGCATAGTATTTTTTTTCCTCGGAAAAAATCGTAATTCTATTCATCTATAGAGAACCAAATTACATTTTGTAGGTGTTGAAAGCACATGCTCAATAATGGGAAAACAATGAGAAGTGGTAGTATCCAAAATCGGCCAAAAGAAAAAAAAAACCACTAAAGATGAACAAAATATGGAGTTGGGGAATAAACCTATAAGGAGGTAGAAAAAAGCGAGAAGGCCTCAAGTAAACTCCTTTGCAAATGAACCCCAGAGAGCAACACCACAAAAAACCCTAGAGATCAGACGGATCAGGTCAGAGAGGAATGGAACCCTAAAAAAGAACCAGTAAACCACGACACCAACGAAGACCCTCCCAAAAAGAAAACCGATAGAGAACCAAGAAGTTGCATGCCCACATGAAAGATCTCAAAGTGTTGTTCAGAGGAGCAACATCGCACGCCCAATACTGGACCTCAAATCTCTGGCTATACCCTCATACTGATAAAAGAAGGAGAAGTCCACAGGCCCTAGCCCGAAGAAACACTGATCCAAATTGGAGCCACTGGGAATGGATCCGCCACCGTCAATATAGTTCGAACCCCAACCTCACATGGAGAAGGGATCAACCGCTATCCAATCCTGAGTGCGAGACGGAGACAATACCTCCGATCTACAAAACTCAGCAAAAAACCAACGACGACGTCACCACTAGAGGCCTAAGCGGCATCAGATCCACGCAGTAAAAAACCGGAGCAACCCCTCTCCCGACGGCGCGAACAACAGACCATTCAACTCACTCGTGCATCAGCCAACAAAGGATGCACCCATCTGCTCCAACAACCCAGCTCTAGCACAACCGGGACAGATATGGGAATGGCCACACCCTATTGCAACTGTAAAACACCAGTCGGCGAAAGAGGAAGAAGGATCCACGGGGAAGAGAGGGGAGGGTCTGCGGCGAAGGAAACCCTAGCTGCAGACCCCTCGGGTTACAACTGCGAATGCATAATATATATATATATATATATATATATATAAAAGGGGTGGTAGGAACAAGGAACAACAATAGCCACACTGGAACCTCTAACAACCTAGAATATATGTGCTCTAAAAAGCGAGGGGTATACAATTAACAAGGGAGGGGTATACAATTAGCCAAAGAAACAAGGAACAAACCTCTAATAGTGTTGGGAGATTCCTTGGTGATTATCAAAGCCATGATAATGAAATCAAAGCAAACAACTATATTATCCATAGCTAGAGAGGAGGCTAATAATTTGGACAAGGTTTCCTATTACCATGTGTGACAATAACTGAACCAAGTAGCAAATTATTGGGGCAAAAAGGCCTCAAACTTATCATTAGGCTCACATGATCAAAACAGGGTGAGATCTCACTGAATCATATGTTAAGCTCTCAATTAATAGCATGCCACTCATTATTTATTATCCACGGGGCTCGTTGGCAAGCTAACCTTTGTAGTGGTATTGGGATGAGAACTCGAAGGATAGAGCTCACCCCATCCCACATGTGGATAACACTCATGGCATTGAGCATTGGATGTCATTTGAATATGCATCGACATTGTGGGACTAACCAATTCACATCCATGCGAATTGGGAACATTCAAGCTTCAGAATAGAGGATTTTAGTGAAAGGTTAGGGATCTTGGTTATAACATGATATAAAGGAAGAATATTTTAGAATTTGCATAGAAGGCGGGAGTTTTGGGCCCTAGCTATTGGGTATAGTTTCTTGTTTTCTTGGTTCTCTAGTGGATTGGATTTGGATACTTGCTTTCGAATTGTTGGGTTTTTCTCTACCTCTCCCTGTTATTAGATGGTTTCTTTGAAGCTTTTGTTTCCTAGTCTTCCCTATGCAGTTTCAAGACTTTGATTAAGGGCACAATTCCCATTGTGGAACGAAGTTTGGGTATCAGTCCTTTCCCTTGTTTGAATTGGTTTTCAATTACAAATTCAAACTTTTGGTTAGTTTCCTTGGTGCCATAGTGTCTTTGACTACCTCAAGCAATTTAGATTGTGATAATCTTAGCCTAATTGAACATGCACAAAGGAAATTGGTGTTCTTCTCTTTCACATATCTGGGCCAAATTTATTATGCAGGTGTAATTATATAGGGCCTAGTTTGGTCTGCAAGTTTAAGTAAACATTGTACAACAATGGATAACATGGATTCCATGTAACTTATGAGATTGTTGAGAGGGCATGAAGAACAAATACAATGCAAAAGGGATTCATTATTCTCTGTCACCTCCAAGGTACATGGGAACTATAGAGCCTAGTTTGGTCTACAAGTTTAAGTAAACATTGTACAACAATGGATAACATGGATTCCATGTAACTTATGAGATTATTGAGAGGGCATGAAGAACAAATACAATCCAAAAGGGATTCATTGTTCTCTATCACCTCCAAGGTACATGGAAACAAGTGTCATTGTGTCACAACAAAAAAATATCATGAACTAGTTGGTGCAACAGAAGAAAAGGTTGGACATCTTGGAAGTCAAATGTAATATGCTTAAAAAAAATAGCATTGAACTTGCGTAAGGACTCCCTCTCACCTGTGTCTAATGATCAAGACCTTGAAAACCCTGCTCAAGTTGAGCAGAAAGATGAAGACATGGCTCATCAACTCAAAGAGTCGAAAGACATCGAGCAACAACACTCCCCCTCCTCAAAGGCGGGCTAGGAAGAGGCCAACAATTTTCATGCATTTTGTTGAGTCATCAGTTTATGAGTGTTTTGTAGAGTCATAAAAATCCTAAATCTTTTCGTTAAAGTTGCAACATATAAGAGAAGTTGGAATGTACTTTTTGAAATATTTTCTGAACTATTTTCAAAGAACTATTTTGCGTAATATCAGAGAGCCTAAAATATTTTATGTAAGATCAAATATTATCTATATCCAGTAAAGAAAGAAAAAATAGTAGGAGTGCACTAAAATCAACCAATAAAATTATTTGAATGGCTTTCTATATCCAATAAAGGAAGAAAAAATAGTAGGAGTGCACTAAAATCAACCAATAAAAGTATTTGAATTTTGAATGGCTTGTAGTTAGTTAGTTAACTCATTAATATCAATTAATCAAGTAAAGGCGTATCAATCCTTTCCCTTGTTTGAATTGGTTTTTCGGTTACAACTTCAAACTTTTGGTTGGTTTACTTGGTGCCATACTGTCTTTGAATGCTTCAAGCAATTTAGACTGTGATAATATTAGCCTAATTGGCCATCCACAAAGGAAATTGATGGTCTTCGCTTTCACATCTCTGGGCCGAATTTATTGTGCCAGTGCAATTATATAGAACCTAGTTTGGTTTACAAGTTTAAGTAAACATTGTACAACAATGGATAACATGGATTCCATGTAACTTAGGAGATTGTTGAAGGGCATGAGGAACAAATACAATCCAATAGGGATTCCTTGTTCTCTGTCACCTCCAAGGTGTATGGGAATGAGCATCATTGTGTCACTCAACAAGAAAATATCATGAACTTGTTGGTGCAACAGAAGAAAAGGATAGACATCTTGGAAGTCAAATGTAATATGCTCATAAAATTAACATTGAACTTGCATAAGGACTCCCTCTCATCTGCATTTAATCATAAGGACCTTGCTCATCTGCATTTAATGATAAAGACCTTACAAACCCTGCTCAAGTTGAGCAGAAAGATGAAGACATGGATCATCAATTAAAAGAGCCAATGGAAATCGAGCAACAACAACCCCCCTCCTCATAGGCGAGCTAGGAAGAGGCCAACAATTTTCATGCATTTTGTCGAATCATCAGTTTATGAATGTTTTGTAGAGTCATAAAAATCCTAAGTCTTTTCGTTAAATTTGCAACATACAAAGAGAAGTTGGAATGTACTTCTTGAAATCTTCAATGAACTATTTTATGTAAGATCAAAGAGTCTAAACTATTTTATGTAAGATCAAATATTCTATTTTATGTAAGATCAAATATTCTCTATATCCGTTACAGAAAGAGAAAATAGTAGGAGTGCACTAAAATCAACCAATAAAAGTATTTGAATGGATTGTAGTTAGTTAGTTAATATCAATCAATCAAGTAAAGGTGTATCAGTCCTTAGTTAGTTAACTCATTAATGTCAATTAATCAAGTAAAGGTGTATCAGTCCTTTCCCTTCCCTTGTTTGAATTGGTTTTTCGATTACAACTTCAAACTTTTGGTTGGTTTCCTTGTTGTTTCTTCAAGCAATTTAGACTATGATAATATTAGCCTAATTGGCCATCCACAAAGGAAATTGGTGGTCTTCTCTTTCACATCTTTGGGCCGAATTTATTGTGCAAGTGAATATATGGAGCCTAGTTTGGTCTTCAGGTTGTTTAAGTAAACATTGTACAACATGGATGCCATGTAACTTAGGAGATTTTTGAGAGGGCATGAGGAACAAATACAATCCAATAGGGCTTCCTTGTTCTCTGTCACCTCTAAGGTGCATGGGAACGAGCATCATTATGTCACTCAACAAGAAAATATCATGAAATTGCAAGTGCAATAGAAGAAACGGCTAGACTTCTTGGAAGTCAAATGTAATATACTAAAAAAAATTAGCATTGAACTTGCATAAGGACTCCCTCTCATGTGCATCTAATGATAAGGACCTTGCAAACCCTGCTCAAGTTGAGCAGAAAGATGAAGACATGGCTCATCAATTGAAAGAGTTGATGGACATCAAACAACAACACTATGTTTTATAGAGTCAAAAATTGGAATGTACTTTTTGAAATCTTCAGTGAACTATTTTAAACTATTTTATGTAAGATCAAATATTTTATATATCCATTAAAGAAAGAGAAAATAAATATCTATATATCCATTAAAGAAAGAGAAAATAGTAGGAGCTCACTAAAAACAACCAATAAAAGTATTCAAACGTCTAAGTATTCGAAAGATTTGTAGTTAGCTAGTTAATTCATTAATATCAATCAAATCAATCAAGTAAAGGCAACAACACAATTGTTGGTGAAATCATAATTTTTTACATTGTTATTAAAGAAAGAGAAAATAGTAGGGGAACACTAAAAACAACTAAGTATAAAAGTATTAAAACGACTAAGTATTAGAACGACTTGTAGTTAGCTAGTTAACTCATTAATATCAATCAAATCAATCAAGTAAAGGCGACAACACAATTGTTAGTGAAATCACAATTTTTTTATATTGTTAAAATTCAGTGTATTCTAAAAATTCAGTGTTTTCTAAAAAGTTTTTGATTTTCTAAAAAGTAGGACAACACAATTGTCGATGAAATCACAATTTTTTTACATTGTTAAAATTCAGTGTATTCTAAAAATTCAGTGTTTTCTAAAAAGTATTTTATTTTCTAAAAAAATTTTGATTTTCTAAAAAGTAGGACAACACAATTGTTGGTGAAATCACAATTTTTTTACATTGTTTAAATAGGATTTCTACATTGTTTAAATCAACAACACAATTGTTAAAATTCAGTGTATTCTAAGTTTTTGATTTTTTAAGAACTTTTTGAATTTCTAAAAACTAGAAGGTGAAATCACAAATTTTTGCATTGTTTAAATCCGATTTTTAAATGTATAAATAGATTCAGCTCCCTCAAAAACCTCAATGAAAACCTCACTAACCTCACTGACCCAAAATATAAAATCAAAATATGAAATCTCAATAGCTTTTGGACAAAACTAAGGAAAAAGTATCATGACCCAGAAATACATCTAGATTTTCTGGGCAGACGATTTATTTGCATATCCTATCTCAATCTATTGCCCAAAATAATCCTTATGCAAATAAAATAAAAGAGAATCAGCCCAACATTGCAAAATCACTTAAAAGCTTGATTTTTAGCACATAAATTATTTAGTTGATGGGTTCCATTAATTGCTTTCTCGCATATGAATCATTTCCCAAGTATGGAGAAAACAGAGTCCACCCAAATCTATAAATTCAAATGTATCTGGGGAAATGAATTCTTATGCTTTCCACAATCAAAAAGAAAATGCAAATAAAGAAATCTTATCGTTTACCCTCATGTATAGAATTAATCCATAAATTCTCTCTCTATATATATAACAGAGGGAGCACAAGGAAAACTTGAAATCGAAGGAACGGAGGATTCAGGCTAAAATCGAAACGGTTAGTTCATTTACCCGACGGAGGCCAAGCATAAGTGTCCTGTCAATATGTTGAGCGGCAATATTCTGTTAACGTGCTGAACGGAAGTACTTTGTTAACCTGCAATTCAAAGGAACGGAGGACTGAAGTTAAAATCGAAGGTCTTCTGCCGAGGCTGTTGAGCAGGAAATAAATATTCATACAACAAACCTCCAGGAAATCAGGAGCAGGAATTGACGCCGACGGATAACTAAAACCCTCGACGTGACTGTACTGCACGTCGATTCTTGTTACTGTTAACCGTCGGCGCGCCGCTCCAACTGCCATGCATCGCCCCACTCGCCACGAACTCTTCTGCGGCTACCACGACAGGACAGCTGTAGATCCTGCCCCGCGTCTCTCGTTGAAATAACTGTGCATTACAATTTTATTTTATTTTTCATTTTTTATTTCGAATTGTAGATGACCACTTCTATCTGCACTGTATAATTGTCATATCTCTCCATCGCAAAGCATTGATCATCAGATAACTTCATCTGACGTTATCTGATATCAGATAACTGGTGATGATCATATATTTCTGTGCATTGATCATCAAATAACTTCATGTGATGTTATTGTTTCAAAAGCCACAGAGGAGATGAGGTGGGCGTCGAGTCAAAGTTGTGTAGCTTAGGCATTGCATGTAGAAAAGGCAGGCATAGAAAAAGATCAACGCACTTCCAAGCATAGACATAGTAACCCTGTCTTTGCCATGAACTAATACATAGACTTACTATTGGCTGACCTGATACTCAATGGTATTTAAAGGCACTTGTGGAGGTCACAGTAATTATTTTACTCATCATCTTGTACTACTTAAACTGAATTGGGTTGTGATAGTATAACAATTTCTCTATTCTTAACATATTGCACTTTACTTGTTGCTAGGGAGTTTTTCATAGCTGGTCCAGGTTCGATTCTCACTTGAGAATCTTGAGAGTGACATGTCCCAACAGTGATTTGCTAAGTCCTCAACTACTGAAAAAAAAAAAAAAAATAACATATTGCACTTTATTTGTCTGCTAGGGAGTTTTTCATAGCTGGTCCAGGTTCGATTCTCACTTGGGAATCTTGAGAGTGACATGTCCCAGGAGTGATTTGCTAAGTCCCCAACTCCTGCAAAAAAAAATAAAAAATAAAAAGTGTTCTTGTAAAAAAAAAAGCTATTGCAATTTAGTTAAACAAACATAATGATCTCTGATACACTTCAATAAGTTGACTGAATCAATAATTAAATTAGACCAAGTCAAACTTTGCCTCTCTGATACACTTCAATAAGTTGACTGAACCAATAATCAAATTGGACCAAGTCAAACTTTGCCTCTCTGATACACTTCAATAAGTTTAAGTTGACTGAATTAATAATCAAATTTGACCAAATCAAACTTTGTCTCATAAACTAATCCATGTCATCAATCCACACCATGTAAACTATCTTTGCCATGTCAAATTAGCTCATCCATGTACACCCAAGCACCAATTAAACTATATTGCACTCAAATACATCCACACACAAAAACTTCAATGCACTCAAATTGATTTATACTAGAAATGCATGTGGCATTCTAATTATTTGCTTGGACATGAGCTAATCTAATGTGCACTCATGCCAAATTACACTTTGCACTCTTTAAATTTTCATTACAATTTCCAAAGCTTTTACTTAATGAAAATCATTATATTTCAAGACTAGTAATTATGTGACCTCAAATTTCTCTGTAACAAAGGAGTATAATAAATATATAGACTAATTGATCTGTCATTTTATAACACTCTAACTGAATGTGGTCGTCCTCTTACAATTACCTCAAGCAATGGACTTGAAGTCCATTGTGCTTACTTCATGGATGCAAAATTGCATTATGTGATACTTCAATTTCTCCTTTCACATCATAGTTAACCAAATTCCTTAGCAAGTTGCATTCAATGCTCCTTTATATTATGTCTATATTGAACACAATACTTGTGGGGGTTTTACTAATTGGGTAATATTATATCACATGGATTCTTATTTGGCAGTTTAAAATTCAAAAAAAATGAATGTAATAATTGCCTAGTATAAGTCAAAGGGTATTTTTAATATATTAAAAACATATAGATATTGGAGGTGTTGTTAGAATTAGGTATTGGGGGCATGTTTGAATAGGTTTATTTAGATTGGATTGGACCATACCCTTCAATATCCACACCAATGTATTTTTTCTCCTTGGATGCTCATTTCCCCCTTTGTTGTTTGATGCCTAGAACCCTCTTTGAAACATGCAGAACTCTCACTTCTTTAATAGTTTATACAATTGCTCAGGTGTTGAAAGGCTCATCGTATCTTCTAACTCTCTCATTTCAACCTGTTGCATATTCTGCCATCAACCTAAGACCTATTGAAATCAACAATTTGACCAAAAAATTCATTAGAAATTGAGGATTTGATGAAGACATGAAAAATATGCATGGTGGAAGGACTCTCTAATGAATCCCCATTAGGTAGAAACAAAAAAAAGGTCATAGAATATGTTCCTATAGCTTCTCTAAAATATTTGGAGTGTGATGTAGATGTTGATGTACCGATGACTCAAAAGCCAACCTCCCTTCTACTATTCTCTTTTCTTGGTTGCTCCTTTTGAAAAGAGAAGAGGAGGTATGATTTGGGTAACTTGGACCTTTTTTACCTCATTGAATGATGAAAATCAATTGGTGTTGTTAGAATATCCATTAATATCCAATCAATTTATTGGTTTAAATTAAATAGGGAAGAAAAGATGGGGAAAAAGGGATGTGCATTAGTTTCCATGATCTTCATCTAAGGCTTATAAGATTTGTGCCAATCACCATATTAGGAGTAGAAATTAAAAGGGGCATTAAAAATGTCATGAAAAAATGGATACCTAGAATATCTAGTGAAAATAGTTTTTTTTTTCCTAATTTAAATGGTGTATTGGGAGGGGAGTTCCACAAAATGATTTTGGGAAATGTTCTTTAATATATAGTGAAATTACAGTATTATGTATTATCCCTTGAACAAAAGTGATATGCATAGGTTCACAAAGTAAATCCATTGTGACAACACCACAATACTTTGTTTCTTGTTGTTCCAACTAAGCATTGTTGATTTAGTGTAAAAGCATAACTAGATGAAAAATTATCATCTATGCACCTAGCTCAGTTGGAATCAATGCATCCAATGAACAATATTTCATTACTTTTGGTGTAATCAAGCCCCAACTTATTGTTCCTTTGATATATCACAAATTTATTTTAGCACCTTTTGAATGACTTACTTTAATATATGTCATATACCTCAACACCACTCCAATAACAATTACTATTTTCTCAAAATATGGTTAAATAGATCAAGCTTCACACTAATTGTAAGTACAAGGTTACATTAATAGGATTTGCTTCATCTTGTATTAATTTCATGGCAAGATCCATCGGAGTGTCTATAGTTTTATAGTCCATCATCCTAAATCTCTTGAATATCCATTGGCAAACTTGGTCTAAGATAGAAATGTTCCCTTGAGTTTCTAGAAATTTTCCATCCCAAAGTAGTAATCTAATAGCCCAAGGTATATCATTCAAAATGTATGCAACATATATTTGTTTAGATTTGCATTTCAAATTAATTGCTTCCTATAAGAAACATATTATTAACATACAATATATTAACAACAAATCACCACTCTAAGTGTTCTTTACATAAACAATCCACTCTAAACAACTCATGTTGAAATCATTTTTTCTATAGTGTTCATTAATGTACAAATACAAAGCTCTTGTTTCCTATTTTAGGCCATCAAATTCCTTTCACAATTTGCACACAACATGTTTCTTCCAAGATTGCATGAATCATGGTTTCTTCCCCATGTAGACATGTTCATCAATCCACACATTGAAAAGAAATCTCGTCACACACATCTTGGAAGAGAATGAGAACAAGAAGACGAAGGCACACAAATAAGCCAGAGGAAACAAAACCATAAGGGAGTGCTTGGTAAAAATGCAACTAAATTGTCAAATAATGAGAGGTCTTACTGACCACTTAACTTGTTTTAAATAACTTTCAATCCCAAATTGACAAACCCACCCATGCACGAGGAAGAAATGAGACTTTGAACAAATTTGGGGTTTCACACTTTCTTGAGATGAGTGGTATGGAACAAATGATCGGCCATGCTTACACCTACCAAAAAAATGGCATTGTCAAGACAAGCCACAAGGAAATAAGACCAAACACTAAATCAAACACAAGGAAAACACCATGGAGAATGAGAAGAGGACAAAGAAGACAAACAACAAGGTAGAGGTAATGAAACCATCAGGGAGTTCTTAGTAAAAGGAAAACAAACTTATAAAATAAGAAGAGGTTTTTTTCACCACTTAACTTTTTTCATAGATAACTTGCAAGCTCAAATTAGCAAGCCCAACCATGCACAAGGAAGAACTAAGGAGGCATTGAATGAATTTAGGGCTTCCCACCTTTTTGAGATGAGTGGAATGGAATAAATGAGTTGGCATCCTTACACCTACTAAAAACATGGGGTTGCCAAAACAAGCCACAAGGCAATAATACCAAACACTAAATGAAACAAAAATCAAACACCATGTGAAACAAGAAGATGAAGATGAAGGAAAACAACAAGGTGGAAGAAAATAAGCCACAAGGGAGTGCTTGGTAAAAAGATGAAAATATTGTCAAATAAGGAGAGTTCTTGGTCACCACTTAAATCTTCTTAGATGACTTTCAAGCCCAAATTAGCAAGTATGCTTGTTCATAAGGAAGAAGAGAGGAGACTAAATGAGTTTGGGGTTTTCCACTTCCTTGAGACGAGTAGGATGGAATATTTATGAGCTACCATCCTTATAGCTACCAAATATATGAGGTTTCCAAGACAAGACACAAATAAAGAAGACCAAACACTAAGTGAAACACAAGGTAAATACCATTTGAAATGAGAAGAAGAAGATGAAATTGAACAATAAGGTGGAGGAAACAAACTACAAGGGAGAACTTGGTTAAAAACCAACAAAATTGTGAAATAAGGAGAGGTTTTGGTAACCACTTAAAATTTTTTAGACAACCTAGAATCCCAAATTGGCAAGCCCGCCCATGCATAAGGAAGAAGTGAGGGACCAAATGAATTTTGGATTTTCCAATTCCTTGAGATGAATAACATGAAATATTTATGAGCCACCATCCTTACACCTACCAAAACGATGAGGTTTCCAAGAAAATCCATGAGGCAAGAACACCAAACACTAAAAAAAACATAAGGAAAACACCATGTGGGATGAGAAGAGGAAGAAGAAGGAAAATAACAAGACAAAGGAAATGAAACGACAAGGGAGCACTTGGTAAAAAGAAAACAAAATTTTAAAACAAGAAGAGGTCTTGGTCACCATTTAATTTTTTTGAGACAGCTTGCAAATCCAAATTGGATGGCCCACTTGTTCACAAGGGAGAAGTGCGGATACCTTGAATAAATTTGGTGTTTTCCACTTCCTTGAGATGAGTTGCATGGAATAAACAATCCACCATATTTGCGCCTACAAAAAATATGGGGCTTCCAAGACAAGACACAAGGAAAGAAGACCAAACACTAAATGAAACACAAGGAAAACACCATGTGGAATGAGAAGGGGAATACAAAGGAAAACAACAAGGAAGAGGCAATGAAACCATGAGGGAGAACTTAGTAAAAAAACAACAAAGTAGTCAAATAAGGAGAGGTATTGGTCACCTTTTAACTTTTTTGAGATGAATTACAAGACCAAATAGGAAAGCCCTCTCATGCACAAAGAATAAGTGGGGAAATATTGAACGAATTTTGGGTTTTCCACTTCCTTGAGACAAGTAGCATGGAATAAATAAGTTGGCATCCTTACACCTACCAAAAAGAATGGGTTGTGAACACAAGACACAAGGAAAGAATACCAAACACTAAATGAAACATGAGGCAAACACCATGAAGAACGAGAAGAGGAATACGAAGGTGAAAAACGAGGCGTAGGCAATGAAACCACAAGGGAGCACTTGGTAAAAAGACAACAAAATTTTCAGATAAGGAGAGGTGTTGGTCACCTCTTAACCCTTTTGAGATTACTTGCAAACCCAAATTGGAAAACCTTCACATGCACAATGAGTAAGTGAGGGGACCAAATGCATTTGGGTTTTCCCACTTCTTTATGACAAGTAGCACGAAATATTTACAAGCCTCCATCCTTACACGTACCAAAGAGATATGATTGCTAAGACAAGCTACAAGGAAACAAGACCAAACACTAAAAAAAATCCCTTGTGTAAGGAAACAAACTTACCCAAGAGTCTTAGGCTAAACATCTAATGGCTATGAGTGAATTTTCATTCAAATATTCAAGAGGTAAGATGGTCATTCACACTCAAATTGAGATCGAAGATAAAAATTACATTATTCATATGCATGTGCATGTAGGAAAATTATAACAACTCCCATATCCCAATCTATATTGGCATTGATTTTAATTACAGTCTAATTAAAGGAACATGTAATTATTGGAAGTTATTTATGGTTAAAGTGATACACGTCTCTAACTTATAACTTGAGTTCAACTTTCTAAGGAAGAAGAGCATAAATTCATTTATATACATGTGTGAGAGGTGCCCCAATCACACATGTTGTTGCTACTATTGCATCAAATTTGGGAGAATATGTGATGTACCACCTAGATTGTTATAGAGAATATCTCACCAATATGGATAGTAAGATCTTCCTAGGATCTTCCCATTGATCCTAGAGAGACAGTGGGATAGATTTCTATGGTTCTCCCTAGATTCAAACAATATTCCTATTTTATGCTAAGAGATAGTAAAGAGGCATACCTTTTCCTTTGAAGTTCGTCCTCACATGTCCTCGTATGATATAGTCTTGGAGATCCAACTCCAAGCTCCTTCAACATTCTACCTACACACAAGAGACAAACAATATCAATCTACAAATTCTCTCTAGCGTTTGGAAATCACAAATTCATCTAGATCTATCATGATGTATTCAATGTAACATCAATTATAACATATATTATTGAACATGAACAATATGAGAGGGGAAAACCAATGATCTATATTAATATGAAATGGAGTAGTACATTAGCTTTCACCTTAGATGAAAAATGCATTCCTCCTAGTTCTAGGTTCCCAATGCTCATTAGCCACTTGAGCTTATCTCTCTATTTTTCTAGCATAACCACTCTCAAACTCTACCTCCCCCATCTCCTTGATTTGGCCTCTTCTTATAG
>JASDQU010736198.1:39920-51818 GCA_032191745.1 Picea mariana
CCCCCTTATGAAAGCGTTGTCCTCAACGCTTGATGTACAACCATATACCAGGGTCCCATGGATAAGTGTGGACCATAGTGCTGAAGTAGACTAGAGAACTAGGGTCCCATTGAGAAATGGAAGCCACCATGCTGAAGTAGTCCAACCGTCATTGTAAACCAGGGTTCCATGTCCAAGTGCTCATGTGAACTCCACACAGAAGATATCGACACCCAATAACCAACTGAAAATGATGTTCCCAATACCGACACCTATCATGTGGATCCAAATAAGAATATCCAACCACATAGTGGGAAAGGGTCAACGCTGAATCTGGAAGGAACAATACCGTTGTAGAATATGTAGGCTGGACGCTGGTAATCATAACTAGCTCTTGATGTGGGACATTGATGTTCTCTACAGAAGGTGAAGTAGAGTCATCAAATAAAATATGGAAGTGGTTGTCATCCCAGAAATTACAACTATCCATATACCAATCATCGCAATCGGCATCAAGATCATACCAAGCATATATTTCTTGATTATACTCATCCTTGATGTCTACCATAAGAAATCTCTCCTGCATGCTATCCAATGAATCTTGAATACTACGAAAACTATCATTGAGGTCATCTCCAAAGGCATCCAATTTGTCATTCAATGTGTCATACAATTGGGATTTGAATGCTTCAAGAATTTCTTTGAGGGTTTGAGAGGAAATAGTCATATCATCACCCTATGAACTCTTCGGTCCTGCAGTCGTCACGAAAAAAACCCAAAAAATAGAACAATAAATTACTGCAGAAAATCGCGGCGTTTTCCGGAAAAACCCTGAAAAACTGTTGAATTTAAAATGCTCACTTCTCGGACCCCGTTTCGGCTGATTTGTTTTTTTAAAATTGGGTGAAATTGTGAGAGGAACTCAGATATGTAATTTTTTTGGGAAAATTCGGCCTCCAGCTGCTACAAAATAAAAAAAATCGCTTCGCCGTTCGCGGAAAAAACCCTGAAAATTGTAGATTTTAAAACTTCAATATCTTGATTTCTCGAACTCCATTTCAGACGATTTTTTTTTTCAAATTGGGTGTTTTTTGAGAGGAACTCAGATCTACAACCCGTTTCTGCAAATTTTTCACAGAAATATACTGAAAATTTCTGGAATGTCGGCCCCACTTTTTTCTTCTCCAAAAAAAAATCTACATTCTTAGGTGATGAATCTTCTAGAAGTAGAATATTCTAGAAGTAGAACCTTCTAAGAAGTATTCTTACATTTATTATATATAATTACCCATTTATTATATCTAACTACCATAGTGGACCTTATTTAATAATATAGTGGACCTAGCCCACCTTACATTGAATGACCTCCACTATTATCACTATGGGCCCTCTAGGCCCCCCACTACCTCTCTAGCTACCTTACAGAACTCGAGTACCTTTTGATTGTAGGATGATTCACTTAACAAAGTTGAATCAAGGTTGTGAACCTACAAAGGAACAAGACAAAGTATTAATACCAATACTAAATTTCAACTGATTAAGGAATAAGATAATAAAATAAGTTGAAGGCATACTTATCTTAGGGCTGGTTGATTTTCGGCCATCCCTTTTATCCCTGTGAAGAAGGAGTTCGCAACTTGGGAGGAGGAGTGGGATTATAGTAGTCTGATGGGTTCCCTCATAAGAAAAGAGACCCATCATCAAATTCATATATGTAATATTAAATCTATTAAGAATTTAAATACATAAAATAAATGCGAAGATTAATTACAACGAAGCATTTTACCAAGTCGAATGCAGAGATAAAAATTATAGGGAACAATACAGAGTTTAATGAGTATAATAGAGAATTAATTACAGAGTAATCATCGAATGAGAACTACACATAAGTGATTCTCGAAATTCATTACAGAAATCAAATGACGGAGGTAATTACCGAAAATGAAGCATAAATCTAAAATACATAGATAGCAAGAGTTTTGGTTAAAATGAGACCAAGCCATCAATTTTCCCAGTATAGAGTCGAAATTATTAATTGGGGAATTAAATACTGATGAATAATTACTAAGAAATACCGGAAAGGAGTAAATGCAAAGAAGTAATTTACAATAAATACTTTTTTTTTCAGAGAAAACAAATTGCAGTAAGAAAAGTATTAAATGTGAAACGTTTACAGAAGTGCAAGGGTTGCGATCTAGGTACATGTTTTTATTCCAGAGGATGTTGCGAATGAATGCATATATAGTATACCGAAAGCAATGATGAGAAGACCCTTTAATACAAGGTATTCAAATTCAAGTTCCAGTCTCATGGAAATTCTTATGAAAGGAATTTCTAAAGTATACAGATGGAAATCTAATTTATAGAAAGTGAAATATATCAAGTGAAGACAACTTTCGAGATAGATATAACCTTTAAACAGAGACAAATTTACATTTTTTTTACACAGATAATTTTCCGACTTGTAAGAAAGAAAATACCCAATGAATACCTACAGAGAACGATGGTAGCTTTTAAAGAAAAACAATGTTTTCAACTTTTCTATACAAAATAGACAGAGTTCAAATATAAAGTAACCACACAAGAAATAAACTGTCAAGGTTGTAATGAATTTATAAATGAAATAAGCATCAAAGGTTACATTCAAGTCCTGGGACATCAAGAGAATACCATAACTGTATTCGGGCATTGAATTTCATCTGGGGCCTGTATGCAAAGTCTCAAGGGAAGACGATTCTATTGCGCAAAGTCTCTCTCTTACTTAGAAACTCCCCGGTTAAGGGTTCGTAGAGTTTAATACCCCTGGTTTAAACTTAGTTTGGAAGCAACAAAAATTAAAAGGTTCAGTTAGTTACAAGCAATAAATAATGGAACACCAGTCTGGGTTTTTCTTTTGAACTTGGGAGAACCCAGAAGGGCACAGGGTATGCGAGGTAATCCTTAACATAGGAAAGTAATTAAAAAAATAGTACCGATATCTCTGTGAATCCAAAACCAGGGTTGATAAAAAATTAAAGGGATGAAAGTACAGGTGAGCATAAATATTTTATTACAGTGGGAGTTCTATCCTTGGGTTTCAAACTTGGAAAGAAAATGCATACAGAGATACATAGAAGAATGAGATTTGAAAAACCAACAGAGAACACATTGCGCCAGAAGGAAAATATTCATACAAATTACATAGCACAAAGAACACCTAACTTTTCATGTGAAAACCCCGTCGACGTGTTGTTGCCTCAATCCTCACTAGGGCCGAACGCCACGAGAGTCGTTGGTCATAAGGAGTAGCACAGTGAGGAAGCTAATGAAAATGAGACCAAAGGGTCGACTATGAGGAGCATAATGGTGCCTTGAGCCTTTCGTCAGTGGGTAAGAGCAAAAGGTATATCCCCACCCCACTCTCATGTTAATTGAATGAAGTGGAGGATTCACATTGGATGGTTTTCCTGGAGTGTCAGAACGCAGGGCACTGGCTAGGTAATTACTCCTTTGATGTACCTACCATAACTTAAATGCCAACAGGCCTTAATGATCGAGGTTCAAGTGTGACTTGACATCCACCTTACTACAGTAAAGAGCCACTTTAATACTATTTTCGTATGTGTATAACCTAATTTGAGTGATTAGAGGGTTAGCATATGCGTATGGTTGTGACCTCCTTGTTGGTAGGATTATCGTATCCCTAGTTTTGTAATATAGTTGTGTTACTTTAATATAGTTTTGTATTGCATAGATATGATTGTAATCCTAGTGCATTATACTATGGAATTTGATAATCATGTCTCCTAGCTTATAATAATGCAAATGATGGAATTACCTTAATGCATTTAGAGTCATATCACATCTTATAGTAATATAGGTTATGAAATAATTCTCCAAAACACTATGGATTAATTTAATAGAATATAACAATAAATTATATTTTGTTTTTTAACTCCTAGTTAGGATGGATAATCTAGTGGAGTAAAGACTTATATGTGCACAAGAGTGGCATAATTTATATAAGGAAATATCTTCTTTTGTCATGAATAATTTGGTTTGATAATAGACTATATTTTTCCCCGTCAATTTGCTTTTATTTAGCAAAATTTGGGGTACATTACATATGGTATCATAGTTGTTGGTTACAACACTTGGACCTCAGGGCAACACTAGAAAATCATTTTTATTGAAGGAAAAATGTAACAAACAATTTTTTTTTTCCTTTGTGAAAATTTCAGCGCAGAATGAAGAAGGAGATAGACCTGAGGAGAACCAAAATCAAGATCCTCCTAGAGACCCAGAACAACACAATGAGGGAAGTTCAACCACTCAAGTATTGGAAAAAATGAGGAACCGTATTGTAGAATTACAAGTGTTTAAAGATGATAATGAAAAGTTGAAGAAAGCTCAAGAAGATCAACTGGAAATAAATGAAATGTTTCTACATAGTATAGTAACAAAGAAGAGTCCAAAGGATAATGAGAGGGAAGAAGAGGTCAACAAAAATTCCTCAAATAATTATAGTCACAAAACTGAAAAAGAATACAACTCTTCTGAGGACAAACGCATGACAAAAAACAAGGCATCTACAGGAAGGAAAAGAAAACAATCGGACCACCCGGAAGGTGGATTCAAAAAATAAAACCCTTGGCCTTCGATGAAGAATTAAAGACTCGTGAGGAAGATGAAGCATGGTTGTTAGACATTAAAAAATACTTTCAGATTTATAATTATTCTAGTAATATGAAGGTTAGAATGACCATTTATAATTTAAAGGGAAAAACTAGTATCTGGTGGCAAGACCTGAAACTAGTGAAAGGATTGAAAGAAAAATGGATGGAATGGTCATAATTCAATTTTTTTTTTAAGAAACAATACCTATCCTAAAGTTATTACGAAAGAAATAATAAGGAATTTTACGAATTGTGACTAGGAAAAATGGCTATGGATGATTTGATTAATAAATTCCTAGACCTGTTGAGGTTTGTGCCCTATATCAAAGAAGATAAGGTAAAAATTAAAAGGTTCTTAAGTTTTCTACCACAGTCTTATAAAGACATAATTGAATTTGATAATCCTAAGTCTTTAAATGAGGTATTTAGGAAGGCCCGAATGTGTTACGAACAATATAAATAGAGATTTGAAAATCCTAAATCTTGGAAAGATAAGAAGCATGATAAATTGAATCAGCGCAAGAAAGGTTTCTAACCAACCCCTTTCCATAACATGAATAAAGGATTCCAAAGGAGGGACTATCCCTCTAACACACATTATACTCAAGGGGGAAATAAACCAGTCAATTTAGGAATCAAGAAGGCAGGGGACAGCCCCAGAGAACCACTAAAATGTTGAGAGTGTGGAGAACCCCACCTACAAAGAAATTGTCCATGCTTGAACCCATCAACAAGGAATTCAGTCCACAATATTCAAGAGGCTTTAATAGTTGGAGATATTGGCAGAAGCGTTCATAAGATCAATGCAACTTTGGTTGGCAGACATGCAGATCATCAATCCACTATTGTGGAAGTTGAAGGTAAAGTTCATAACAACAATGTTCCTATACTAATTGACCCAGGAGCTAGTCTACGTTATATTACTTCAGTTTTAGTAGAATAAAACAAGTTAAAGAAGGAAAAACATGCTAAATCTTGGTTAGTACAACTAGCAACATGGACAAAAAAAAGGTAACATAATTTATTTATGATTGTGAACTTAGTATAAATGGTCAGAATGACATAATTTTTGACATGGACTTGTTAGAAAGGCATAAAGTAATACTTAACTGTTATGAAAATTCTTTCGTATAAAGGGATGAAAATAAAACAACAAGAACAATACAGGGAATTAGAAAACCAGTTTTTGTTAGACAAATATCAACAATGCAATTCAAGAAATGTATTAATAAGGATTGCAAAGTTTATGCTATTCAAGTAACCAACCTGTTGGAAAAATAAAACAAACCAAGTTTGGAAGACCTTGGATTCCTTCAGGGGTTTAAAGATGTATTCATAGAAGAGATACTAGAACTACCTCCAAGGAGATAGATAGATTTCTCTATCGATCTACTACCTAGATTTTCCCCAGTCTCAAAGGTACCTTACAAAATGAGTATCCCTGAACTGACAGAACTAAAAATTCAGTTACAGGAACTGTTAGATAAAGAGTATATCATACCAAGTTTTTCACCTTGGGGAACACCAGTTTGTTTGTTAAAAAGAAAGATGGAATGTTGAGATTGTGTATTGATTATCGTCAACTGAATAAAATGGCAATTAAAAATAAATACCCTTTACCTAGAATGAACGATCTCTTTGAACCGGTTGGAGGAGCAAAAATATTCTCTAAGATAGATTTGAGATCTGGTTATCACAAAGTCAGGATAAAGGACAAGGACGTAAACACAACAACATTCAGAAAACATTATGGACATTATGAATTTGTAGTGATTCCATTTGGACTAACCAATGCGCCAACAACTTTTATGTGTTTGATGAATAATATATTCAACCAGTATTTGGATAATTTCGTGCTGATTTTTATCGATGATATACTAATATATTCAAAAACTGAAGAATAACATTAAAAACATTTGAAAATAGTATTACTGACTCTAAGAGAACATAAATTGTATGCTAAATTTGATAAATGTGATTTCTACCAAAGGAAGATACAATATTTAGGGCATGTAATTTCGGAAGACAACATTGCAATAGACCCCAAAAAGATTAGAGCCATTAGAGAATGACCTATTCCTAAAGACATAGCAGACATATGATCATTCATGGGTATTAACGACTATTATTGGAGGTTTATCGAAGGCTTTTCCAAAATCTCCTATCTGATTACATCATTGCATAAAAAGGGAATAAAATTTAATTGGTCTAAAAAATGTCAAGATAGTTTTGATAAACTAAAAGGAGTGTTAACTACAACGCCAATCCTTAAAGTGGCAGACCCAGATAAATACTTTACAATTTGTGTGGATGCAAGCAAAGAAGGTCTATGATGAGTGCTAACATAGGATGGACATGTCATTTGTTACGAATCATGAAAATTAAAGGAACATGAACAAAAATATGTAGCTCACGATCTAGAGTTAGCAGCTGTAATTCATGCATTAAAAATGTGGCAGCATTATTTAATGGGAAGAAAATTTCTCTTACTAACGGATAACAATGGTGTAAAACACTTGTTTAGTCAACATGATCTCAATGAAAGACAGGCAAGGTGGTTGGCATTCTTAAGTGAGTTCGATTTTGAAGTGCGACACATCAAGGGAAAATAAAATAAAGTTGTGGATGCATTAAGTTGAAGGAATAATGAACTATATGAAGTAATTATTAGAAAATTTGAATATGATATTGAGGATAGGATTAAATTTGCAACAAAAAATGATGAAAATTACATCAAAACATTAGACCAATTACAAGGAAATGAGGAAAATATGCAAAGTACATATCTTAGTATAGATAAAAATGGCTTGTTAAGGTTCAAAAACAGGTTATATGTACCTAAATCTATTGAATTGAAGATGCTAATTCTTGATGAGCTGCACAAAAAACCATATTATGGTCATCTAGGATACCAGAAAATGATAACATCCTTATGAAAACAATTTTATTAGCCTAACATGAAAAATGAAACAGTGGAGTACTTGTCTAAATGTTTATATTATCAACAGGTAAAGGTTGAGCATCAACATCCGACAAGTTTGTTACAACCTCTGCCCATACCCGAATGAAAGTGGGAAATTATTTCAATGTACTTCATCACAGGTTTTTTTAAGACTCAAAGAAAAAATGATTCAATTATGGTAGTAATTGATAAGCTAAGTAAGTCTACACATTTTATACCCGTGAAATCTACTTACAAAGAAATTAATATCGTTCTAATTTTTAAGAAAGAAATATTTAGGTTGCATGGGGTTCCTAATATGGTGATTTCATATAGAGATGTCAAATTTACATCCAATTTTTGGAAAGAATTGTTTGCAGGTTTGAATACTAATTTGAATTTCAACATGAGTTACCATCCACAAATGGATGGAAAAATAAAACGAACGAATCAAATTATCGAAGACATGTTGCAGATGTATGTAAGGACAAAACCAACTAAGTGGGAAGAGTACCTACATTTAGTCAAATTCACATACAATAATGGGTATCAAGCATCAACTAATATGAGGCCCTTCGAAGTTTTATACAGAAGGAAATCCACCACTCTGATCAGTTGGGATAATCCGGTTGACAGGATTATGGTTGGACCCGAAATGATCCAAGAAATGGAGAGAATGGTAAAAAAGGTATAGCGGAACTTGAAAGAGGCACAAGATCGACAAAAAAACTATGCAGATATAAAAAGGAGACATTGTGAATTCGAAATTGGAGAGCATGTATATCTCAAAGTCAAAGCAAGGAGAAGCTCTCTAAAACTAGTACTTTGTTCAAGGTTGGTGCCAAGATTTTGTGGTCCTTTCGATATTTTAACTCGAATCAGACTAGTGGTGTATCAACTGGCACTCCCTGCAAATTTAAAAGTTCGTAATGTTTTTCATGTTTCATTATTAAAAATATATATTCATGATCCTACTCACATCATTGATTGGAACATGGTGTGGGTGAAACCAGAAGGTGAGTTCCAATTGAAACCTCTATGCATTCTCGACAGGAAAGAAACGATACTTCATAATAGAGTCGTCACCCAGGTAAAAGTGTAATGGAAGCACTTTAGTCACGATGAGGCTACTTTGGAATTGGAAGAAGATGTGCAGAAATATTATCCAATTCTGTTCCAAGAGATGATTGAACATTAAGGATAGTGTTGTACTTAAGGGGAAGAGGATGTGATATCCTTGAATTATTCAAAAATAAATCTTTTCAAAGTTGTTATTCAAAAATAAATTTCCATTTATGGAAATTTGAATTTAGATTTGTGGAAGTATGTAATTATTATTTTTATGACTGTTGGATAAAGGTTTGACTTTCCAAATGTCCTCTTTTGATGGACACATGTATGAGACAAATTTTTTAATAAATTTAATGCTGGAAAACAAATGGAATAGCCAGGGTAAAAATAGATGACTACGATTCCATGAGTGGGGAACATGCTTGAGTTAACTTAGGGATGATTTTTACAAGTGTCAGAAGTTGAGTTCTATCACTAGCATCCCCTAAAAATCATGGATTTGTAAAGCTATGAATTTCCCAAGGAGAGAAAGGAATGAAAAGTCCCAGGCATGAGATAAATACAACATATGTGGGAGGCAGGACATTGCTTAGTATGTTGGGGAAAGAGAACTGTTTTCCTATCAAGAGCACATATAGTGTTAAGAAAAAAAATATCTGAACTGTTGAAGGTGACAGTGGCTAAGGAGTGTTACTATGTTTTCCCTTATGGAGTCATGGTCAGGCTAGGGGGTGATCAAGACAAGTGATCGTGGCTGTTCTGTTTCTACAGTTGGGAGGAACATGGTTGTTCCAATTGTTTTCCCAACATATTATTTGAGGAGGAACATGGTTGTTCCAAGTGATCGTGGCTGTTCTATTTCTACAGTTGGGAGGAACATGGTTGTTCCAATTGTTTTCCCAACATATTATTTGAGATATGTATCTCAACTGTGTACTTTTATTTGCAGTGTTATATGATTGATGTTATACAGTTGATGTTGTATGAGGATGTTTTATATTTATATATATAAGTCAGAATCTAATTAAGTGGGCCTCATAGCCATGATAGAATTATGTCTTGCCATTGTTTATTGGTATTGTTTTTTTGGAGTGATATAGTTTAAGGTATATATATATATATATATATATATATATATATGTTCCTCTTGGCCATAGTAGACTTATTGCGTTGCTTACTATTCAATTACCATATACAATCAAACTACTTCAGAAAGAAAACAAATATAAATAGACGGTATCGAAGCTCCTACTATCATGCTAAGTATGGATAGAAATGAATTAAATGTCCCATAATACTTTCCTTTATCTTTTAACGCAGAGGAACATCTGTCACAGTATATCTCAGAGTATTATGAAAAAAATGAAATTATACATTCGATAGGTGACTAACCAAAAATATCAATACAACTAGGGTTTCCATATACCCAAGAACTCTGTAGCTAGTTTAAACATATTTTTTTTTCTTTACATCAAACTGTCTGTAGCAGAAGAAAGCGAGTGCATGGACTGGTAGAAGGAATCCATGGAACTCAAGCACCTTTTGATTGTATGATGCCTCACTTCGCAAAGCCGAATTGATGTTGTGAACCTGCAAAGGAACAAGATGAAGTATTGATACCAATACTAATTCTCAACTGATTAAGGAATAATATAATAAAATAAGTTGAAGGCGTACTTATCTTGGGACTGGTTGATTTTCGACCATCCCTTTTATCCCTGCAAAGGAGGAGTTTGCGACTCAGGAGGAGGAGTGGGATAATAATAGTTTGATGGGTTCCCTTGCAAGAAAATGGACCCATCATCAAACTCATATCCTTAATCTTAAATCGATTAAGAATTTAAATACAGAGAATAAAGGCGAAGATTAATTATAGCGAAGCATTTTACCAAGTCGAATGCAGAGATAAACATTATAGAGAAAAATATAGAGTTTAATGAGTATAACCGAGAAGTAATTACAGAGTAATCATCGAAATAAATACACATAAGTGATTCTCAAAATTCATTACAGAAGTCAAATGATAGAGGTAGTTACCGAAAATGAAGCATAAAACTAAAATACATAAAATCTTCTATATTTGTGAATCTTCATTATTCATAGGAAAAAACATATAATTATTGAGAGGAAAAACCAAAAATATTAATTCTCATAATGAAGATATGTTGTGGATAAAATTGATAATATCACTTCATTCATCTCTTCTTTTAAGTTTTAATAATGTAGAAATTAAAAGAAATAGGTTTAAATAACTTTTATGTTTAATTGTTTCTCAAATGTGTCATAGAATCTTTTTTATATTTAGTTGATTAACTAAATTTATCTATTCATGTTCAAGGAAGTTTATCATTGTAATTATTTAAACACGAATTGTAATTAAAATGAAATATCTAATAGATAATGCTATTATATATTTTTAAGTATTTTTATAATTAAGTTAATGGTGATTGAAAGTTGAGGATTGTATCAATGGTTACCATTATCTATTCTCAAGCATCATTAATTAATTAGTATAGGAAACATGTGAAATATATGAGGTTTTCAATACCCATATATTAGTTGTGGGTATTTAGTGCTCTAATGAGCAGAATCTAAATAAATTTACTATTTCTTACGATTATGTTAATGTTATCTAAATAAATTTACTATTTCTTACGATTATGTTAATGTTTGGTGTTATAATTAGAATAGTGCATGATTTCCTTCATTATTCACTTATGTCATTTTGGCCTGTATAACTTGTAAGGCTCTTGATATCAACTAAGAAAATGTGATGTTGTTAAGTATATTGTTAATTTATAATGACAATGTGGTGTGAAATCCCAGTTGGATTGAAGGAATATCCATTGCATTAGGCATACTCATTTGTTGTTCTTTCTTGATGTGGGAATGAATCTAGTATAATTAACTTGAATATAAAACATATGATCAACTTGGGACATTGTAAAAGAAACCCAAAGTACAATATATAAAAGTTGTTGGACATGAATTCGAATCAACACATACGAAAAAATGATGTTTGTTGATCACCACTGATAATTTAATAGGATATATACAAGCATAACTTTTGAATTGGACTTGCACAATTAAATTTGAATTAAAAAAAAAATTCAATCATTAGCTTTTGTTTTTCGGATAATGGAATCCGATGGTGCATCCCAACAAACTTCAACCCTCAGGTTTTTCTTTTTTGATCGTGCGTGACCACAAAATTCAACCATTAGGTTTTTCTTTTATGATAATGAAATCCAA
>JASDQU010736198.1:55113-91593 GCA_032191745.1 Picea mariana
CTACCTCTCTAGATACCTTACAAGAATCATGACCTCATCGGAGCTACATTCACCTCATAGTCAATCCTCTCATAGGATCACTCTGTGAATGCATTTAGTTCGATGATATAGGACACATGTTTCTAGCACCTCAGGTCATTCTTGTCCCATGAAAAGAATTATGACCACATCAGAGCCACAAACACCTCATGGTGATCCTCTCATAGGATCACTCCATGAATGCATTTAGATCAATGCTATCAGACACATGGAATTTCACCTCAAGCACCTCGAGTCTTCACTCCATCAAAGACTATGTCGGGGAACATATAATCCAAACATAGATGTTCCCTATCTCCCCTGGTTTGTAGCCTAGTTCATTTGTAGATAGATTTGTCCTAATGCTTATCGGGGCTACTCACCTACTTGTGAGTTAACTACTCACCTACTCATGATATTTTCAAGGCCCAATGCAATTCACACATAGGAGATCTAGAAACAAATTGAATCTTCAGTCCATCGAATATTACATCTAGGCCTATTCCCACATGATCAAGTCTATTTTATCAATACTTGAATATCGACACGATGTTGCAATCATCAATACTCCCCCAGGGAAACATATCACTCCTACCAAGCTTGTCCCAGACAAGGGCTTAGTGAAAATGTCAACTATTTGCTCATATTTGGATAAGTGATGGAGCATCATTGCTCCTTCCTACACAATGTCTCTAATGAAGTCCTACATATCCTTCATCTTAAGATCTGAAGTCAACTCCCTTTATCTGAGATAATCCTCAGACCATGCTTCCATCCGCTGCATGCCCCTTTGCATCCTTCAAATTGTCATGAAACCAAGCTAGCTTCTTCCTGATCAATGACTCCATCTAAAGTTTGACTCCCTCTGAGTCCTTTCAAGTATTTATTTTCTGTGGTAACCTTCCTGGAATACGTAGGATAACCCACCTAAAACAGAAACAACAAGAGAAAAAGTATTTCCAATATAATAGTATTTTGTATAAGAACATATCAATTTCATTGTAATTCATTATAACATTACCAAGGTGTCCTGGATGAGAATAAGAACAAGAAATATCTCCTAGAGGAGATGTTAGTTCATATTGCAATTAAGTAAAATAAGAATTTATTAATAGTACATGCTACTAGGTATCCATTTGTTCCTAGCACTAATAAAATATAAAGGATTCCAATAATCACTTAAGCAACAATAATAAAAATATCAAACATGATATGCAAACCTGAAGTTCGGCTATTGTTCCGCTTGAGTTTCTTTTCTTCTAAGACAAGTGTTCTTACCAGCTTGGAGATTGTATTGTTCCTATGAATTTATTGGATCTAAGATCCCTCTAGATCTACTATTGCTACTAGACAAAAGATCCCTTCTCCTGCAAAAACCTTCAAGATAGTGATACAATTTAAACATTTACAAGTACATACCTCCGACAACAACGACACCATTCGACAACAATGACAAGCAATGACTAAATCAAGAATTTTAAAGTGATCCAACTTGCAATATGGAGGTAGATGTATATTTTCTAGGGTAAGGCGTGTTGATGAATGAAACTATGTGAGAAATTCTCCAGCTTACAAACCTGTGAGGTGTGGATCATTGCAGCTATGTAAGTATTTCTCTCAACTTACAAACTTGAGAGAAATCCCCTAAGAAGGGTACATGGTTCCTGCCTAAGACAGATCTAGGAACGTAGAGATGACCTCCTCCATTTTGAGAGTTGAGAACAACTCCAGATGATTATCCATTGGGAAAGGCGATCTGTTGAGTTGCACGTGCCTGTGACTGAGCACAAGGTGAACATGTGAAATCCAAAAGTGTTGGGTGCATCGTCATTTGAACATAAATGAAGATGATGTGTTAAGTCTCCTCTGAGTAGCAGAGTTGACGAGAAAACTCCAGATGATTCTCCTGTGTGAGGCAGTGGGAAATAAGATCTGTAGAGTTGATGTGCCTGTGGATGAGCACAGGTGAACGTGTGTAGATTTGGTTCTTATGTGTAGTGTAGTGAGCTAGAGATATGAAATCCCTATGGATGTGCCCCTAGTGGATGAGCACTAGTGGGTGTATCAGATCCTTTGCTATATATTGTTCAAGAGTCAGACCTTCCTGTAACCCTAATTTTAATGTAAAGGGTACAGGTCGGCCCTACCTCAATGTGATTAATAATAAATATAAAAGATACTTAATATGGATAATAATAATAATAATAATAATAATAATTATTATTATTATAATTATAATATGACTTAGAGAGGTCGACCTTGTTGAGCCAATAGAAACTTCAGTTGATAGGATAAGTCTAATATAAGTAAATGGAAATTCCCCATTGTGGAAATATATCTTTCTTGTGAGTTTGAAAATTTCAGCAAATACATCTACTTGGGAAAAGGTGCACACCTCTCTTGGGTGCTAGTCTTCTAGGGTTTGAGCACCCTCTTGTGTTCTAGGTCTTTCTTGGTGCTGAAGGTATTTCTCTTGAAGAATATAGCAAAGAATTTGGTTGGGTATTCTTCCCTTGTTGAGAAGGGTTTCCCATGAGACTTCTTGTGTTCTTGTGCATGGTTTTTCTTCTTGTGATCTTGGTTGCTGCAACATTATTGTCTATGGTTAAGTTAAATGATAAAATGGAATGAAATTCATGATTAACCTAGATTATTGAAAAATCAACATGGTTTCAGAGCATAGGTCTTGAACAACCCGTTTCACAAGCATCTACCAGTCTCCTCTCTTTTATGAAAGACCGTACGACCCTCCTAGGGTTTCTAGAAAATCCATACGACCTTCATTTATGAGGTATTTCAGCCCTTAAACACTTGAACGTTGGGGAAAATTTTGGCATAGGAGAGTACGGACTCCTCCAACGCATCTCCAGAGACTCTCAGAGTGACATTTCACGAATTTTGAAATTTTGGCCCTAGGGTTTCTAGGGTTTCACCAATCTTTGTAGAAATTTCATAATTAGGGTTTCTGCAAACTCATTTAAGGAGCCTTTCATCTCATCGATGTTCTTCTATCTTTCAAAGGCTTATTGTTGGCAGTCATAAGTCCAATAAAACCTATAAGTGCTAGCCTATTCTAGTCGTTAGGTTTTCTAGCCTAGTTGACAAAGGGTTGTGAAGAATCTAAAATTATGATGATGGAAGATAAGCTTGATGAATCTAACAACTTCAAAGTTCTTGAAAGTCAAGACTTCAAAGGAAGACTTATTGTGGGTAATACAAAAGGGTGTACCAGAGACAACTATCAATAAATGGAAGGAAGATGATGTCGGGACAAGTAAGCCAAATCACCTACTCAAGCCCTTGCATTGAAGGGTCAACTTCAAAATAACAAATATGACAAAAGGTGACACCATGACTATATTCTTCATAAATATATCAGAGGATAGAGATAAGCCAAGTTGCTTTGGAGAAATCATATCAACATCCTTAGGTATGCACTTGTATATATATATATATATATTATTTGTATCATTGTCATGGGGGTAATTGTAGGATGAAGGAACCTTTTGCTGAAGTCATGGATCTAGAGGGATCTCAGTGAATTCAGAGGAACAACACACTTGAAGTAAAGACTCTCAGGTTTGATTGTTACAATTTATTTCCTCTAACCCATATTTCTAAAGCTTGTTACATTACAAGTAGGTCTTGTAAATGGGACACCAACCCTTTAGGATATATTCTTCCTTTGGTTCCTCTTGTTCTCTTCTTCCAGTCAGGTTAAGAACAAAAGAAGATGCTTATTCTTCAGAGGGAGTCACTTGACTCAAAAGGAGTCAAACTATTTGAGAAAGAGGAAGAATAGAAGCATCATTGAGACAACCAATGCAATAATTCATGATCATAATATTTCTAGGATTCCATGGACAAAAGCATGCATGAAACAGTATATGTGCAGAACAAGAGTCTTCACCAGACTTTGAGAAACATAACTCCTAAAGAAGTATTCACCAGAATGAAGTCTGAGGTTGAAGACTTCAAGTTATTTGGGTGCCCAGTGTATTTTCATGTTCCCAAAGAAAACAAGTCCAAGCTAGATCTTTTAGAAATAAATGATACAATGAATCTTAAAAGACATTTCAGATCGACATCCCTAGTCAGAGACAGATTTAAGACAATAAGAGACATTTTCCTTGAAGAAGAGATAGTCTTTCAAAGACCCAGAGGATCTCAGATGGAGATTGACAGTGAGACAATACCTTCTCCCCATTCAGTAGTTCAGAGGGAGACAAACATTATTCCAGTTGATCCATTTTCTCCAGTTGATATGTTTAGAGATATTGCAGTAGGTCATAAAATGCCTTCCTAGACTCACTCTGCAAGAAGCAAAGAAACATATAAGCCTCTCAGGGCACATCCCGAGAAAGTGAAAGATATTTTTGAGCTATCCTTCAGTCATGAGCCACTTCATTGATGTTGAGCCTCTTTTTCTTAGAGAAGCAACAAGAGAACATGTATGGAAAGATGTCATAAAAGAAGAATACCAGTATATCTTATAGAATGATGTATAAGATATTATTCAGGGACCATAAGGGAATTATGTGGTAACTTCGAAGTGGATCTATAAGATCAAGCATGCAGCTGATGGAAGTGTCGAGAAATACAAAATGAGATCTATAAAAAGAGGTTTCTCACAAACAAAGGGAGTTGTCTATGATGAGACACTTGATCCAATCAACCCGATACACTTCCATTCGTACTACCATCCATGAGTTGGAAACTATGTCATATAGATAGATTTTTGATGAGTTTGGATTTCAGCAAGAGTGTTGCTATTCCAAACATATATTATTAGAGTGTTTGTGACAAGAACCTAATCCTGCTGACTTATTCATAAAGTATTGTTGTTGGATACAAGTAATCCTTGAATTATGAATTTGAGATGAATAATATGAGTACGATGCACTAATTCTTGGGACAAGAAGTATGACAAAGGACCGATGATATTTTCTTGAATCAAGGAAAATATACAGTGAAAACATTAAAGAAGTTTAGTATGTGTTGTGGGTGGGAATCCCTCCTACGGACTTAGAATTTAAGGGATCTAATCATGCATGTAGAAAATGACCATTTCAAAGGCCTCTACTTTCTCCTATTCTCCCAACACAAAACCCCACAATCATGCAATACAAAGGTGTAAACAAGATTTGATAACTCTACCTTAAGTCCTTCATTTGATGTCGATCCCTTTCATTTCACTCGCTCTTTGATTGTTGATTGCAAGCCTCCTCCCAAAGCTAACCTGCATTCACACATGAACAAACAGAGAGTTGCGAACATGCATTTCATATACTAATTGTTGGGTTAGTTGTGACAATCTCATAAAATAAATATTCAACTTGAACACATGATATGGTGGGATGAGAAAAGTATTCCTTTTTGTATTAATCTTCATGAGAGTAAACTTACAATATGTGATCGATATTGCTCCTCGAAACTGGTCCTGGGCTCCTCTTCAACTGTCCGCCAACTACTTTTCTCTATACTTCTCTTTGCACAAGGATGGCTAAAGGTTGGGACAAGGGGAATTCTCAATTGGGTATAGTTTATTTACTATGATTTTGCTCCTTTCAAATGGGACCCCTACCCCTTCTTTTATAGGCTAGAAGGAGCTCGGTATTTGTTTGAATGACCAGCCATGCATGGTCGAAAGGTTTAGTTAACTTACCCAAAGCTATGTGTTTCGTCAACAACTTTTCTTTTTTCATGCTTTTGTAGGTACACGCGGGCTGTATTGGGGCAGC
Organism: Picea mariana; assembly: GCA_032191745.1. Taxonomy (NCBI): domain Eukaryota; kingdom Viridiplantae; phylum Streptophyta; class Pinopsida; order Pinales; family Pinaceae; genus Picea; species Picea mariana. The sequence continues at coordinate 60,873 of JASDQU010736198.1, forward strand.
TAGCGTGTACACGTGTGCAGTAATGGAGCAGGGCGCGTGGGCCTTTATAAAGGGGGTTTTTAAGAAGAGTTGTTCAGTAGTGTTTTGGCAAAGAAGGAATCTGAGATGGCCTAATGCCAGTTAAGCATATCTGGTGCAAATTAGGGTTATAATAGATGCTCCCTAATGTGTGAGGTCAGAAGAGCATTTGATGGCCGAAATACATTATCAATCTTGACCAACGTTCCAAATAAGTGAGCCCAGGGACCAGAAATTGAGAGGTGCCATCTACAAAATAACAATTGTCTCACCGAGGCGGGCATACCCATGCTCGGGATGAAATAAAATCATGGCTACCAATCAAATACACTGTAGATCCATGTCATATAACTATATAAAGTGTAGCCGCGAGAAATACACAATGGAGCTACATCTCGAAATAAAAAAAGATATGCATGTATAGTATCCATCTTCTAGAAGCTGATAAGGCCTGATGGTTGGAGATGAGGTCTTCAGAGCTCGAGAAACAACTTCAAAATCTTAAAAACTCGGGTAGGAGTGTAATATGAGTGTACAACTTCACTACCCAGAGGTCTTCGATGGCTCGTCGGGCATGTACTAGAGGATTTTGATGGTCAGACTAAAGGCTTCATTGATTTCGAAAAAATATTTGATTGGACTTTGAGGATGGTCGGGCATGAGGGCAAGAGACAAACTACAGAGGGGTCGAATCAGGCTTGGTAAAAAATTCCCTTGGACAATAGCATGACAAATGATGAGACTCGGGCATCATGGAATTAACATAATTTCATGAGGAAGGAGGCAACACAAACTCTCCATATGTTTGGAAGAATAAACAAACAGAGGAGGATATAGCTCAATGTAGCGGGAACAACTTCCTAAGATCATATTAAATCCCAGGGCTTGACGTACAAACAAAAGGATGTGCTTTATCCAAGGGTGAATCATTGTGCTACCAATACAAATAAAATACTTTTCCCTTCCTCTTTTTGGGGTATATTTGATTTTTTTTGTCTTTTTCAATAATTTTGGAAAAAGAATAAAAGAATGTTACATTACAAAGGAGGAATGAGTGTCGCAGACATACGAGTTCGAGGTGCAAGGACAAGACTGATGTTCAAAGCAAGGACACTCGAAAAAAATCCTTCCCGGGGCCAAAAGGTGTCAAGACGCAAAGGCAAAGTGCTATAGGGCTTGCGTATAAGGCATGTTTCAGATGGTTCGGTTGAGAGCAACATGGAGCCGGCATTAGGCCAAAGACATGGGTATGCAAATGCGATTAATAAGACACACAATGGTAACGTCCTTCGATGTAAGTTTAACGAGCCCAGAGAAGGTAAGCTTGGTTGTTTTTTATGTTTAGAGAGTCTAAAAAAACGTAAAAGGAGACTCCTAAGAGGTACCTTTTTCGAAGGTAGTCTATTCGGTTTGAAAAAGGGGTAAATTAGAACCGAAAAGATGTCTATTCAAAACCATTTTAACGAGTGTGATAAAGACAAGATCACTGAGAAATTTTTTCATTTTTAAGGAGTCTGAAAAAAACTTAACTATGGACTTCGTCAGGAATGTTCTTTTGGACCGGCTTAATGAGTGTGAAAGAATAAAGTCACTCGACAATATTTTCAATTTTAGGGAGTTTGAAAAGGGCTTAACTATGGACTCCGTGGGGGTTCCTTTTTCATAAATTTAGTCTCTCAGGCCTGAAAAAGGGTTAAAATCATATCTGAGAATACTCTTCTAGAGATCCGAGGCCTCTAGAGTATACCTTTGTTCGTACAGTTGACCATCTAGACCGAAAAGGGGTAAACTACCATCGGATAGACGTGACTTTAAATTTCAGTTTAACGAGTGTGAAAGGCCACAAGATCGCTCGACAATATTTTCATGTTTAGAGGGTCTGAAAAGGGCTTAAAAGAAGACCCGTTATGTTTTGGGAGTCCCGAGGGTGAGGTCAAGAGTGATAAGGAATCATGCAAATGAGGCTCAAACTCATAATCAGGAAAAACTAAAAGGGACTCCCGAGCCTATAGTCGTTAGTGACAGCATGGACACCATAATGAAACCAGGATCTACATAGGGCATCCATGTTACGGTAAGCTCTACCACCAAATTACGACACTTCTAAAGAAAAAATAATGGTTCTATGTCACAACTTGGTGGGATCGATCCTATGGCAAAGCGGAAAAGACAACGAGATGCAGAAAGTGGAGGTGGAATCCTGACTTAAATTCAACGAGTTGGAAAAAATGACTTTTTACCAAAGGACCATCAAAATGCCCCAAATCTCAAAAAAAATTCCCAATACCCAAAGTAATACTTCCCATGACCATCCAAAGAAGACTCTTGAACTATCTTAAATGATTTTTAGTTTAGAAAAAATGACAAAAGGGTCTAAAAATTGACAAAAAGAGGCCAAAACCTCTATAAATAGAAGCTGGTAGCTCATTATCACCATTGTTAATTCAGAAATTGACTAAAAGACAAAACTGCCCCTTTGTGAAAAGAATTGATTCCGGGAGCCTCGGTGGATGAAACAACCATCCACTTGGACCAAGTAAGTATAAACTACCTCATCTTGCAATCTAATTCTTTATTTATGCATTTAGTTTCATTTTTGGGGGGGGCGTCGACCTTCAAAAGGTCGACCCTACGTCCACGCGGGATGTCCTATGACAGCTCGCATGTACACTCGCTCTGTCTTATGGCAGACCGCATGTACACGCGACTGTCATCACAACAATCCGCGTGAAAAAAAAAAAAAAAAATTTAAAAAGCAAGAGTTAATCCTCCTAAACTTTGCCCATGTGCAAGGTGCATGTGCACTGGAAAGAAAGAGAGCATGATGATATTAGTGCACTGGTTGGGGAAGACCCTAATGATGTTGCTGCGTTAATGCAATGTGGATTGTTAAAAACATTTCTGTGTCCTTTCATTCGAGCACAACCTAGGATACTGAATGCCTTGGTTGACTATTGGCATCCCGACGTAGGGGCCTTTATGCTAGAGGGGGAGTCACTGGTTCCAACGACAGAGGATATATACTTTCTGACTGGCCTCTCCAGGAGAGGGGAACCAGTCAATTTCTGTACGTTTCCCTCTGGGCCTCACAATATATCAAAGTTGATTGGACTCCATTGTGAGGCGGGTACAGACCGAACGAGCTTGCAAATGCCGATAAGCAAGATCTCAGACTTAGCACTACAGGAGATTGTGTTTCTCATCGAGATGATTACTGGGTCTATGGATTTGCATCAGGTGTCCCGTGCAGATGAACTGTACAGTTCAGTGCTTAAATGCACAGATTTTTGATTGGAGCACCACATTACTAGATTGTATGAAGAGGCAGCTAACAGACTGCCAGTTGTAGACTCAAAGGAACTTCGGGTTTGGAACGATTCTTTTCTCTTTCTTCTTTGAAAGAGTTCCTAGTTTCAACCCTCGAGAGATGGTACAAGGGCATCAGGACTCTCTTTCCACAATATGCATATGGGCGGTGTTGTTGCCACAATAGGGGGAAGGAAGGACCAATGAGTCCTTTGATGATGACTTTTTTTCTTGGTTGTCATGACAGATCCCAGTCATAGAGGATTACCCTTATGCTAGGATTGAATTCTCGAGAGATCCTGAGATACCGGTACCTCCTAGCGAGGAGCGAGGAGAGATGGGTAAACTTGTTTTTGTCTTTTTTTTTGTTGTTTTTATATATATCATTTTTTTATATATACTAGAGTATCTAACATATATGTGTATATCATGTGCAAATGTGGGGCTAATGCGACCGATGAACTATGCTAGGAACAGGGGACGTCCCCGACCAGAGGTCGCACCAGCCGCCGCTGGGGGGCCAGCAGTAGCAGGAGAGCTTCTAGCCGGTGAGGATGAGAGAGTTCTGAGACGAGTAGAGAGAAATTTTACCTCACTCACTCGCACCGTCCCCATGGCAGAGATTGAGGATCTGCCACCATCTATGCAACCTCATGTAGTGGGGGCACCACGGATGTGGGTCCGACTTTTTTAGCGTTTGATCATTACAACGTTGTTGATCATTACAACAGGGCCCACAGGCCTCGACCTTAGTTAGGTTGGACCTTTCACGTGCCGATGGCACTACTTGTATATTTTTTGAGGGCATGAGCCCTATGAATCGTCATTGGTCGTATTTTTGAGGCGCTTTCTCCCACCTATGTACTTTGATGGTTTTTGATATTATATATGGATTTTTATGTCTTTTGTGGGTTTATGGAACACATCTAGTTTATAAATGTATTACATGTGTGTGCATATTTTTCTTTACACGTGTGCAATATGCCAATCTAATACATGATTTGCTAGGGTGTTTGTAACTTGATTCAATCTCCTAGGAACATGGATATATGTAATGCAATCAAAGCTTCATTCTAAGAGACGTACCCTAAGAAACCATCGGTGTAGAGTAGGATTGTAAATGATGTACACTCCATTTAACTAAGACACAATCAGTTGAGCGTCTAAATATACTTGGAGGTGAGAAATACCATGCGACAACACGTTATGAAACAATTCTAGAACTACATTGTATTCAGAAACATTGTTTGTGGTGTCACCTAAACAGATACCTCCTGAAGATAACAATTGGCCTTCAGGTGTGTAGATTACCCAAGCAGCAGAAGCAAGCCTTCGAGTGTGTCAGCTGGCGTCGTCCGCAAACCCAATGAACACCTCTGATTCACTTGACATCTGCCATAGTGAAAAAGATGACATCAACACGACATGTCCATAAAACTGAAAAGGGGGAAAAAACTAAAACATGAAAAATGTACAGGCACTATACATATGTTACAGAAATTTACCCAAGGTGACCAACCTATGTGTAATACTTCTTGAGGTAGAGCCCATTTCTAGGCTCCGCCAAATCATTTCCCTCAAAGTCTACTAGACAATAAGTGCCCTTTTTAAGAACCTATTTTATGATGAAAGGTTCAAACCACATGGGTTTGAATTTGCCTGCCCCCAGGGAGTCCTTATCCTGGTCATGTACCAGGACAAGGTCACCTTCAGAGAAAATATGAGGACGAACGGACCGATCATACTGACACTTGACTTTTTGTTTGTGAGCCTTGTTGGCCAGGGCTGCATCACGACACTGCTCATTGAGCTTCTCAAGGTATAATAACCACTCTTAAAGTGGAGAAGTGTTTGGTAGTAACTGTACTGCCAAATTTAGAGATGGGATCTGACATTCTATAGACAAGACTACTTCCAGCCTGTAAACGAGTTGAAAAGGTGAGAAACCAGTTGCAGTCTTAACAGACATTTGGTAAGCCCATAATGTCGAGTATAACATCAAATGCCAATTTTACTTGGCCGAATTGATTGTTCGTTGTAGGATGGTATTAAGAGATTTATTTACAGCTTCCACCTGACCATTCGCTTGGGGGTAGTAGGGTGACGAATGTTCTTTCCACAACCCAAGATTTGATTTTAATTCAATCATCATTTGGTTCTAAAAGTGACTGCCATGTTCAGTGACAATTTTTCTCAAGACGCCGAACCTTGCGATTATCTGGTTGAAAAAAAAGAGAGCTACAGTCTCTCCATCATCTTTAAACATTGGCATAGCTTCGACCCACTTCGTGAAGTAGTCTATGGCTATAATGATATAACGGTGCCCCCTTGCTGAAGGAGGGTTGAATGTAGTGTAATCAATCCCCCACTTGGTGAAGGGACCAACTGTGATGACAGGAAACATGGGAGCATGATGTGCCCTCATCTTCCAAGAGAATATCTGACACGGGTGGCACTTCTCGACCGATTTGATACAATATTTGATTAACATTGTCCAGAAGTAACCGGGTCATAAAATATTTTGGGTTGTTGCCAACCCAAACAAATGATCACCACATGCTTCAGTATGGTAGTCATTAAGCACGATAACTTCTTCTTCATGAGTGAGACATCGGTGAAGGATGCAATCTACACCTTGGCGATACGAAGTGTCGTCGAGTATGAGATAGTTCTTAGCTTGATGGCATACATGGCGACGCTCATCGCGAGAAGTATAGGTGGGGCACTTCAAAGTCTGGAGATAGAAAAGTATATCTCCATACCAGGGATCTGAAGATGCGATCAAAAACATGTCTKCTCTAATAGGCAAATCTTAGGGCATAACCTCACTGGATTCAACCAAAAGTTCCGAGATGAGCTCCGCAAAGAACAGTGACTTTTTGGATTTCGCCGAAACAAAATCTAAGTCAAATTCTTGGAGGACAACTATCCATCTACTGATCTTCCCGCCAATGATGTGTCATGTTAATAYGTATTGAAATGGATTCACAATGACAATGACGGTGGTCTTGCGAAACAAAATATAATGATGGAACTGTTGAACAACATGAACGGCTGCCAACGCCAGTTTTTCAATATGGGAATAATTAAGTTCCAGTCCAACCAGGCCTCAGATCAGGTAATAAATCACATATTTTGAGAGGAAGTCATCCTCCTGAACTAAGACCATACTGATAGTCGACTCTGCCGTAGCCAAGTACAATAAGAAATATTTGTTATAATTAGGTGGCCGGAGTAGAGGGGTAGTCGTGAGGGCATGTTTCAATGCATTTAAAGAGTGTTAAGCGACTTCGTCCCAATGAAAAGGGACGTCTTTCTTTAGCAAATGCATAAAGCCCTTTGTGATCTCGGCATAGTTGGCTATGAAACGCCTCAAAAAGTTTGCTTTTCCTTGTAAAATTTGAAGCTGAAGGATTGTACGTGGGGGAGGCAACTGAAGTATTGCCTCCACCTTGAGAGGATCGACCATGATCCCTATTGTTGAGACTATGAAACCTAGCATCCATCCTATCGTTATGCAAAAGATGCATTTGTTTGGATTCAAGCAAATAGGGAAGTAGCGACATCGCTCAAAGATAAGTCAGAGGTGTGTGGGATGATCCGTTCTCTTGTGAGATCGTGATGCTAAATCATATAAATAGGCTTCGACTATATGATTAAGATCATGGAAAGCAAAAGAAATGGCCCGCTGGAAGGTAGCTCCAGCATTTTTGAGACCAAAAGTCATCTTACGATAGGAAAATGTACCCCATGGACAGATGAAAGTTGTTTTGTGTTGGTCTTCGGGTTTGATCTATATCTGATTATATCCCGAAAAACCATCCATGAAAGAAAAAGCCTCGCAACTGGCGCATTCATTGACTATATGGTTAATGAATGGTGTGGGAAAATTATCTTTTGGACAAGCTTTGTTCAAATCACTAAAATCCGTACATATGTGAATCACACCCTGTTTCTTGTTGACCAGCACTGGATTTGACACCCATTGGGTTAAATGGACAGGATAGATAAAACCTGCTTTGAGTAGTTTCTCTACTTCAACCTTAAGAGCTGCTGCTTTCCTGGGATTAACTAGACGAAGCTTCTGTCGAACTGGCTTGGCATCAGGATAAGTTGTGATTTCATGTTCAACTATTTTTGGATCAATGCATGGCATTTCCTTGTAAGACCAGGAAAAAACATCGTGGAATTCTTTAAATAAGTCTGTGTATATTTGAATCTCTTCGGGGGAACAACCAACTCCGACGAAAACATTCTCCATGACGCCAGGGGTTCTAGAGATATTAATCGGTATAGTTTCAGTGATAGTTGCCATATTACCCTCGGCATAAACCTCATGTGTAGCCAAGGGATTGATAGGACAAGACCTATCTCCAGTCATAGTCAAGTTGAATTCCCCTGCTTCGATTTTTCTTAACTCTAGGAGGAAGTATGATCTATGATGGATATCCTCCCAGGGTTTGTCCGAAATAGTAATTTCTTCAATGATTGCTTTGTCTGAGGGAAAGACTAAGTCTAACGAATTGATATCAGCGAGGGAACCTTGAGCCCAAATAGGCTCTGGAATCGGATCTAACTCTTGTGCAGGAGTTGGATCGGTGTCGGCTGAAGCTTGCTAGACTAAAGAGTACACTTCTTATGCCACGGACAAGGGCATGGGCATACCATGGTCCCTTGTCCCTTCCATTTTGGCCGATGGGGAAGGAAGAATCCACAGATCATTGAAGTAAGTCATGCGAAATGACGAAACTTGGAAAATCTCAACCTTATGGTGGTCTGATATGAACTTGACATCACCTTGAGGAGGTGGGTAATCAAAAGTACCCATCAAAGGTGGGCACAAACCAACCCCTATGTTGACAATGCCCAGTTGAGGATTATCAATCATCAGGACCGCGGATGCCCCCAATGAAGGGTCAGGTCGGGAGAAGGACAATTGATTAATGGTCATGATCCGACCCTCGTGTAGAAACGACAAGACCTGTAAAACTGTAGCAACCACTGCTTGCATGGAATAGGTCCAACTCCTACCTAACAAGAGATTGTAGTCGAGGGATGCGTCGAATACTTCTACCTCGATGCACACGGTCTTCCCTCCTAACTACACGAGGAAAGAAGGGATGATGCCATGTGGTCGAAATGAACGACCGTCGAAAGAGGTAAGAAGAGTAGGTGATGGAGACAAAATGAGATGGCTAATGGCCTTCCAACACACCAATGACATGACGCATGTCGAGGCGCCCTCATCAACCACCGTGTAGAAAATGTTTTGAGTAAAAATTTTCATAGGGTAAGCCACTACTATCTGAAATGCTACGTGGTAAGGGAGATGAGGTTTTAAGTCAGTTGTATCCAGCATGATTGTACCCGGATTACAAGTCTCGACGGATCCTAAAGAGGCTAACCAATCTTTCCTCTGGGAAGGGCATCTTTGGAGGACCTCCAAAGCGGACATCGCACAAGGGGTTTGAGACAAATCCTCCACCACAGAATAGTTCTAGGCAGCCCTTGCGTTTGGGTTGTGAGAAGCTTTCTTGAACGCACCTTTTGGGATGCATTTCATTGTTTTTACCAAATTCTTCTCGATTTGGAGAGGAAGATATGGGATTTTAGCTTCTTTACCTTTCTCAGAGGTGCTTGGTTTACTATAGTCATGCACTCTAGTCGATATAAAAGAATCACCTTTCATCATATACACATTCGCGGATGCAGGATTGTTTGAAGACGAAGCAGGTCCTTTACTGCCCCCTTTCGTGCTTGTAGAGGCTTGGGTTATGTTTTTCCCATGTTGAAATGGATTCGTTAACACAATAGGTTGCTTCTGTGACACAAACTTTTGGGCCTCTGTAAGTCGAGGGAACTGGTGGGTTAGGTGGTCTTCCACGCATAGGTTACACAGATACTTCACCTTCTGTTTCTCAGTGTTTCCCCCGCCAACATTATTAGTGGGTTTCTTATCCCCCTTACCCTTCTTATGTTGTTTTTTCTTTCCATCATGCTGCTGGGTGGCCTTCGGATTTGTTGATTGCACACTGTGTACATCCGACATTTGGGTAGGGGGAGCAGTCGAAACAGTAGTTTGGTTGGCTGCTGTGTGTTGTATGGACAATTGCTGCAATTGTTTTGTCAGTTGTTCAGCGGGCTTTGTTTGTGTTGAACCTACAATATTATCGACATGTGGTCCAACTCTCTGTATAGTTTTATCAAGTATGGATCGTGGTGCATCTGAAAAAATATCGTATAGTAAACCATACTGAGAATAAATTAGCTCAAGTTGTTGAGCTCTCATGATGGCATCTTATTCGGAAAACACTCCTGACATTGCGATGTCTTTGGATAGTTGTGGGACCAAAAAATCAAGGAACCACTCAAGAAAAAATGATGGTGGGACTGGTACCTTAATCAAACTCTTCTGGCGTCTCCATTCTCAGATGTGATTAGAGATATGGTCCGCTTTTTCTGTTCGAAATTGGCCAGCAATTATGTGCCGATTTTGTATCTCACAGGTAATTGGAAATGGTTTAGGAACACTATTGCCAATTCTCCGAAAGAAGAATATCTCGAGCGGTCGAGCTCGATGTACCATTTCGCAACACTCCCAATGAGAGTGCATTGAAACAATCACAATTGTACGGAGTCGTCTTTCAATGAATTAGATGAGCACCAAAAATGGAAGGTGGTCACATGATCCCCTGGATATTCGTTAGGCTTGGCTTTGAACTTTGGTATGTCCGAAAAAAATTTCGTCGGCATAGGGGGCCAATGTGGATCGTGACAGATGGGGTCATTCAACAACCTTGTCAAGTTTGGAAAATGTAAGGTTGCCAAGAAATATAGTTTTGGTTGTTGTTGATAACCATGGAAAAAGGGACCTGGAGTTTGACTGGCACCAGGTTGCCTGGAAAAGTTGGGTTGCTAGCTAGGATTCTAGTAGAAACCGTGGCCTTGACCAATGTATTGATTCAGAATTTGAGGAGACATCATCGGCTGGTTCTCGTAATAGGACATAGATGGTTGGGCGTGGGGTGCGTTAGAAGGGATTTGTGAATGGTTGCCCCATACCGATCCCATGGGCATATGACCTGTGCCTTGCCCGGGGTTCCATTGGTTGTAAAAGGGGTTGCCCCTGATCAACATTCCTGACGAGGTAATTGATCCTTGCCAAGAGTTCCAAGGTCTTGGTCCGGAAGGAATTCCTGGGTTTGCCCCTTGTATAGGAATAGTACCCTGCATAGGATTTGGTTGTCCATAACCGGGGTTGCCCCTAGTTGAGAAAGAAGTCGATGAGAAAGATTTATTACCAAATGCTCCGAACAAAGAAAATGATGTCGAATCTACTGGCATATTATGAGAAGGTAGTCCTTGACTCCCAACTCCAAACGAACTATTGAGTATGTTCGGCCCAGTGGAATGCTGGTGAGTTATGTCGAGCGAAGGGGACAAAGGAGGTATATGACCTCCACCATAAGGAAAAGTGTTATAGGAGGTGTAAGGGCCTCCCATGGATCCTTGCAGAGGAGTTTTACTACTCCCTGCCCCTAGACCTAAGGTCTGTAAAGTGGAGAAGGAAAGTACAGGACTTGTACCTGAGCTAGGAATCCCATATGAAAATGGAGGGCCTGTCGTACTCTGGGTGAAGGGAGCAGTAGCTGCTGCCATTGATGGACTTGGACCACTACTCAAGGTAGAGGCGGTCGAGACCATGGTGGTTCGGACTGACGACGGTGGGTTCAGAGGTAGAATACCCCCAGTGACGACAACCGTGGCGGGAATATTAGGATTCCCAGAAGAAGAGACAACATTTGCTTCCATTACTACCCACTTTAAAGGTGCCGAAAGGTCCTCTAACAGAGGTTGGTCAGGTGTGGCTTCCTGTGACCCGACCGCTTCAAATGACCCTTGTTGGTCCAGTTTTCGCCGTAGAGGAGGCGAGGGTGGCTCTAGTGTAACCGGTGGTAGGCCCAGAAGCCTTCATGACCGACAGAGCTCTTGATCCTCCACTATGTGAGAAGATCAATGACACGCTAGGGATTTCTACTCATTCAACAAAAAACAACACACACTAGAAAAAGTCCCTACAAGATAAAATAGGCAAACACTAAACTAGTTGGGAGAATAGTTACAACAACCAACACTAGAGCAACTTACCGGTGCAAGTGCAACTCAAAAATGGAAGAACCCTTCAGGTATACTCTGCAAAGCATGGCCTGATGTCTATCCTAGGTACCACGATATACCCTCGTAGTCACCTGTGTATGTCACTAAAAAAGATAGGCAACTAGGTTGCCAGCGCGCAAACAGTCACCAGGGGGGTACAGTCGACAGTCAGGTAGACCACAATGAGCAGGGTATCAAGCCCAAAACCTGTCAAGGGTATCGAAAGAAAGTGGTCCGAAAGAAAACTGAGGACCTCGAATGGATTTGAGACCCACGAAGCTTCGTGGAAAATACAATCAATGGGATCCCAAGACAAGCCCTCTATATGTGTTCTCCACTACGATTGGTCCAGCTTTGGAGGGGTTATCTCCACTACCTTTCCGCACACAAACTCGTGTTTATCCCCTGTGTTAGAGGGGGTTACCGGATAACTTTCATGATACTAGACTTGGACGCTCCCTAACTCAGACTCCAATGTTTTATTTAATGGCTTTGAAGAGTTTCCTCTCCAACCTAATTCAAGGCCCTAACCCTAAACTAGTTGGTTGACCCTACAAACATAAAAAGTCTAATTAATTTTAGATTTAGCGTTAATTTTTATGGCTTGTCTTAAGTCAAAGGTTATGAAAGTGAAACTAGTGATGTTTTGAGAGATGAAAAGAAAGATAAATAGAAAGCGGGAAAAAAAAAAACTTCTTCTTGACAAATTCAGATTTGCTCTTTTAAATTCTTTAACCAACTTTTCAAAATAAAATTTCCTAAGATCTTTGAACAACAAACTCAAAACAAAATTTCACTCGACTACGAGCTACTTATCGTCTAAGTAACCATCAAGAACTTATGAAAGCAAAGACTTTTCTTGGTTACTAATGTACACCAACAACTATTTAACCAAACAAAGAAATAAAAGTTTTTTTTTTTATTTGAATGCTCACAAAGCAAAAAGGAAAAATATCGACAAGTAAAGACCAAGAAAACTTATGGCCTAAGCATAGATCGCAAAGAGTCATTTTAAAAATAACACACAAGAAGATTAAAATGGACTCTCACACTTGTCTAAAAACCCTATAAAAAGAAAATTTTGAGGAAAACTTCTTAATAAAAAAGAAATATATTGTTGTGATCAAACCTAAGTTATTGACCACTATGACAGAGACCAAAAAACCTGAGAGGTATAAACTCTTGACAAAGAAAAGGATGAATGCCTCTCCTTAAACAAAAATTTTTCTCCACAGGCACGTTGCTGGCAGTTCAATAGCCAACATGTTCACGCGAGCTGTGTAAATTCAGGGTGCGTGTACACGCGTGCATCCCTTATGCAAGCCGCATGTACTTCTGAAACTCTTCAAAATAGAAAAGACAAGCAATCAAGCACTAGCAGAGACTACTGGTATTGAGAACTACAATCTCTTGAAGACTCAGAAACTTACTTTGTCAGAAAAAAGAAAACAATTCAAGGAAAATTTCATAGAACAAAACCAATCTAAGGTGGAACCTAAGCTATAAAACTGCAAACAAAGAGCCCAGAATGAGTTCCAGAAAACCCCTGAGAAGGATTACTTCTAACAAGGGAGAGGATGACTGCCTCTCTAAAATAAATCTTCTGAAATCATACACGCGACTGACACTTCATCAGCTAGCGTGTACACGTGGGTTGTGTGAAGGTAGGGTGCGGGTACACACGTGTAGGCATTATACAGGCCCATGTACCTTTGTGGGTCCCATAAAAAAAATGCATCCAAGCAAAGAAACAAAGATAACTAGTATGGAAGACCAGAATATCTGTTAGCTCATACTTTTGTAGAAACTTTAAAAATAAGGAATGAAACCAATTATTTTTTTTTAAATACCCAAGAAAAATATTCCCAGAAACCCTAGAGATCCCCAGTATGGTCGCCAATTCTGTTGTTGGTGGGAATCCCTCCTATGGACTTAGCATTTAAGGTCTCTAATCATGCATGCAAAAAATGACCATTTCAAAGGCCTCTACTTTCTCCTATTCTCCCAACACAAAACCCCACAATCATGCAATACAAAGGTGTAAACAAGATTTGATAACTCTACCTTAAGTCCTTCGTTTGATGTCAATCTTTTTTCTTTCACTCGCTCTTTGATTGCTGATTTCAAGCCTACTCCCAAAGCTGACCTGCATTCACACATGAACAAACAAAGAGTTGTGAACATGCATTTCATATACTAATTGTTGGGTTAGTTGTGACAATCTCATAAAATAAATATTCAACTTGAACACACGATATGGTGGGATGGGAAAAGTATTCATTTTTGTATTAATCTTCACAAGAGTAAACTTACAATATGTGATCAACACTGCTCCTCGAAACTGGTCCTGGGCTCCTCTTCAATTGTCCTCCAACTGCTTTGCTCTATACTTCTCTTTACACAAGGATGGCTAAAGGTTGGGACAAGGGAATTCTCAATTGCGTATAGTTTCTTTACTATGATTTTCCTCCTTTCAAATGGGACCCCTACCCCTTATTTTATAGGCTATAAGGAGCTAGGTATTTGGTTGAATGATCGGCCATGCATGGTCAAAAGGTTTAGTTAACTTACCCAAAGTTGTGTGATCCGTCAACAACTTTCATTTTTCCGTGCTTTTGTTGGTACACGAGGGCTGTATTGGGGCAGCTAGCATGTACACGTGTGAATTAATGGAGAAGGGCACATGGGCCTTTATAAAGGGGTTTTTTAAGAAGAGTTATTCAGTAGTGTTTTGGAAAAGAAGGAATTTGAGATGGCCTGATGCCAGGTAAGCATATCTGGTGCAAATTAGGGTTATAATAGTATGATAGAATGAAAAATCCACCGTGATGGATTTAAAGAAGAATATTGATGATGATTTAGATGAGACTGATCCACAACTGATTGGATCACTGATGTATCTGGTTAACAACAGACTTGATTCATGCCATGCAGTGAATGTGCATGTTTATTTCATGAGTCAACCAAGATAGACTCACTAGACAACAACAAAACATGTATTGAGATATATACAAGGCACAATTGGATATGGCCTGAGATATGCCTCCAGTGTGAACTTGAGTTTGTAGGATATGCTGATTTAGATTGAGAATAAAGTACAGTGTACCGGAAGAACACATCTAGTTGATGTTCTACCGTGAAGTTTTCCATTGTTTCCTGAAGCAGCAAGAAACAAAACTATGTGGCCTTGAGTACCACAGAGGAAAAGTATATAAGCATCAAGTGTGCGAAGCAATGTGGCTTCACAAGATTCTAACATATTTAGTTGACCATGAGATGGATCCTATGATGATAACCAAGAGATGTGAGTAAATCTCCTTGAGAACCCAATGTTTCCTTATGGATCGAAATACGATGAGATGAAATATACTTATTTCAGAGATATGATGCAGAGGAAAATCATACACATGGAGTACCTTCCTACACATGAGAAGATTGCAAATACCTTCACCAAATTAACTTCATGAAGAATGGATCCCTAGTTGAGAGGGAGTGTCAATAACTCCAGCCAAGACAAAATTCAAAATACATCCATGTGATACTTGGCATGATAAAGAATGCCTCCCTAGATGAGAGGGAGTGTTGATGAATGAGACATTCTCCAGCTTACAAACCTATGAGGTGTGGATCATTGCAGCTATGTAAGTCTTTCTCTCAACTTACAAAACTGAGAGAAAGCCCCTAACAAGGGTACATGGTTCCTGCCCAAGATAGAGCTAGGAACATAGAGATGACCTCCTCCATTCAGAGAGTTGAGAAAAACTCCAGATGATTATCCAGTGGGAAAGGCGATCTCTTGAGTTGGACRTGCATGTGGCTRAGCACAAGGTGAACATGTGAAATCCCAAAGTGTTGGGTGCATCGTCATGTGAATAGAAATGAAGATGATGTGTTAAGCCTCCAATGAGAAACAGAGTTGACGAGAAAACTCCAGATGATTCTCTTGTGTGAGGTAGTGGGAAAGAAGATCTGTAGAGTGGACGTGCCTATGGACGAGCACATGTGAACGTATGTAGATCTGGTTCTTCTGTGTAATGCAGTGAGCCAAAGATATGACATTCCTATGGATGTGCCCTTAGTGGATGAGCACTAGTGGGTGTATCAGATCCTTTTCTATATATTTTTCAAGAGTCAAACCTGCCTGTAACCCTAATTGTAATGTAAAGGGTATAGGTCGGCCCTACCTCAATGTGATTAATAATAAATATAAAAGATAATTAATCTAGATAATATTAATTATAATATGACTTAGAGAGGTCAACCCTGTTGAGGTAATAGACACTTCAGTTGATAGGATAAGTCTAATATAATTAAAGGGAAATTCCCCATTGTGGAAATATATCTTTCTTGTGAGTTTGAAATTTTCAGCAAATACATCTACTTGGGAAAAGGTGTGCACCTCTCTTGGGCTCTAGTCTTCTAGGGTTTGAACACCCTCTTGTATGCTAGGTCTTTCTTGGTGGTGAATTTCTTTCTCTTCAAGAATATAGCAAAGGATTTGGATAGGTTTTCTTCCCTTGTTGAGAAGGGTTTCCCAAGATACTTCTTGTGTTCTTGTGCATGGTGTTTCTTCTTTTGATCTTGGTTGTTGCAACATTATTTTCTATGGTTAAGTTAAATGATAAAATGGAATGAACTTCATGCTTAACCTACCTTATTGAAAAATCAACAAGGCACACTAAGACAACCAAAAATTAGTCCCAATGCTTCACAATTTTTTTTATTGCAACTGGTATTGCTACTTATGTTGCAATTGACACTACAACTGGCACTATAACTACCACTGTAATTGGCACTATAACTACCACTGTAATTGGCACTGCAACTGACACGAAGGAACTGAATTATACTACAATGAGCTTGACAGAGAGCTACAGATCTATCTTCCAGTGGTTAGACTATTCCGAAGGTGGTGTGGGCCCATAACCTGTTAGAATAATGTTGATGTGCTTGTTTAACCATAGATAATTCTACACCATTGTCACCCAACCATAGGAACAAATCCACCCCTGAGAACCTTAACCTTTGACATAAATAATGATTCTAGGAAGCCATACTAGAACCAGCAAATAACCAAGAGAGTGCACTTTCTCCAAGGGTAGCACACAAGAGAAAGTACCAGAAAGTCTGAACAAGATAAAACTATACAACTGCCGATGTTGGTCCTCCTCCTCCAAATTTGCGCACTATTTCTGGTTTTCTAAGTGAGAATGAGTGAACAAATGGGCCAAGATGTCCTCTATTTATATTAATCTGTCTAGTGACTTTTCTGGTTGGGCCGACCTGACTTTCTAGTAATTATATTTTCTATTTATCTTTTTCCTGTGAGGCTTGTTATCGCAAAATATATACTTGCCCAAGCCTAAAGGCAAGTAGGCCTAGATTGACGTAACACTGAGGTAACCCTATCATTGTCACCCCAATAGGATACCTCGTTCTCTTTAGGAGGAGGAAAACCTCACTTCAAGGGAGACATCCTAGGACCTAGTTGGTTGATGAAGGGAAAAAAGATACTGTGAAAACCCACCTCTCTCTTTAGGTCACTTAGCAGAAGAAGTCACTTTGGTGATGTTGAAAGGGACAATGGAAATTGAAAATGGGTTTACACCTTCCCTTTACCAATGAAACATCAAACATTAGTAGAACAGTTATAATCAATGACTTCTTAAAAAAATTATGTGTTGTCTGAACAAGTTACTATACAATGAAAGTGAGATAACAGTAGCAACAATGTATCTTGAAAGGTGCAAGTTATGATGACAAGGAAGAGATACAATAGTCTTGCAAACTTGATAATGGTTTGTCACTCACACTTTTCAAGATAAATACAAGTCAATGAATGACTTAAATGGTTGTCCAAACATTTATAACAACATTAATTAATGATGATGACAACAACGAAACCACTTCAGAAAAGTACTATAAAAAAGAAATAAGACACTACTTCAATATCCAATGATTATATTTTTCTTAGTACAAATTCCCAATGGTTTTATGGGTGATTTTAGGGTTGTTAAGGGCTGCAACAATGGTTGTAACAACAACTATGAAAACGGTAACAACTTCAAAATTTGCACTCTAAAGAGGCAATTAAACATACACTTTAATACCTTGATAAACATACACTTATTGATAATACCTTGCCTTATACAAATTCTGGGATGACTTAGATGGTTAGTAGGATAATATAAGCTGCAAAATGATAGATTGATCAAGGTGGATATCGGTGGCCACCCACCATTTCCATCTGGATCAAAACTATTTTCTGGCAATTTTGGTAATTTACTATTTTTAGCCATTTTTTTCGGGTCCTAAACTTCAGGAGCCATTTTGAGGCCCTAAACGACGTTTTTTGGGAAAACGGGGAACAACATGCAAATACCTTTGATCTTGCTCACACAAAAGTTGTAGTTCTCAGATAGATATTTGTAACGAGGTATTGAGCGTGTCAAACGAAGATTGTATGCAAAAGTTACGACCCTGGGAAGTTGATGTATTGACTTACCCAAACGAGGCCCACATGACTTTTGACGCTTCATCTCCTAGGGTTAGGTTTTTGGATGTCTAGGGTTTTTGACATTCCTGCTTATTGTAAAAAGGCCTTCAGAGCCTCATTGTAACCATATTCTTGTGAATGAGCGAAACTGTCACATCTCTTCTCAAAGATAAGCTGCCACCATTCCAACAAGCTTGTTTTTCGTTGCATTTTACAGTTTCATCTTATTTCTTTATTGAATAGAAAACCAGTTTTATTGTATCTCTGTTATTTTGTGTTAAGCACCTGTTAATAATCTATAGTCATTTCATTCTACTCATAAAATCCAGATAAGTGGTATCAGAGCGGTCTGCTCCTTGTCATCTTAATTCATGTCCCCAATGAGGTCGGAGTACAAAGAGTTGGGTCTTGAGCTTGTTTGTTTGAGGACAAAATACCTCACATGCCCAAGCGACCTCTCATGGTAGGAGAAAAGAAATATGAAGGGACAAGATATCCTTTCAAAATGTTTCTTGAGGAATCCCTCATGCATTAGAGGAACGAGATGATGGATAGTTTTGCGCAAATCCTTCTGCGACTACCAATGGGCGACACATCTTCTTCGAGCGGAGGCGTCGCCCCCTTCAAGGTACAAATAAACTTCAATATTCCTATATTTGAAGGTCAGATAGAAGAAGATGTTGTAGACAAGTGGTTGAATCTACTAGAAGGGTATTTTTATGTCCATATCTTTTCGAATAGAGAAAATATTACTTTTATGCTCCTCAAAGCCATTCCCCATGTCAAAGATTGGTGGGAAAATTTCTGTGTGAAAAAGGAAATAGAGGAACCCTCATTATTTACAGTCACGACCACTTGGGAATCCTTCAGGGATGTTGTTAAGGAACAATACTACCCTGTCGGAAGTTATGATGACTTGTATACCAAATGGACCACACTGCGGCAAGAAAGAGACCAAGCGGTGCTAGATTTCACAAATATCTTCCATACCTTGTGCACCAAGATGGGTATCAAAGATTCAGAGTGACATCTGGTGCTCAAGTATCACAGTGCTCTGCATAGATAAATCTAGGAAAAAATTTAATTTATGTACATCTCATCCTTGGGCGTGGCCTACCAAATGCCGTCAAAATCAAGCAGAAATGCAAACAAAATATGCGCCAATTTGGGCCTGAGAACCCCTCAAAGAAAAAGACAGGAAAGGGCAGCCCTAACCCATAGAATAAAGAACATAGAAAATATGGACAGTATCAGGACAACTAGTCCAAGCCGCAAGAAAACAAGGACACTGGAAAGACAAAAAAAGATACCGGGAAGTGGTGCGACTTCCATAAGAGCCCTTGGCATAGCACTACTGACTTCTGCTCAAAGCAGTCGCTAGTGGCCAAAGTGAAAGCCTCTGAATTAGATGCGGGTTCTTACTCTGAGTCAGAACCAGAAAGGGAAAGATAGATCATTAACGTGGAACTCAGTGTTACTATTTCTACCACCGAGCTCCAGCCTGGTGAACCAGACGAGCTAGAAGAAGGAGAGCGCCTCTTCCATTCACAGATGTGGGTAAAAGGAACCCCGTTGCACTTCATCATTGATAGCAGTAGATAGAAGAACCTCATCTCAGTAGAGGTCTTCAAGTGGCTGGCCCTACTGACAATGCCACACCCACTACCCTACACCATTAGATGGCTCTGCCAAGGAAGCGATCTTCGTGTCAGCCAATAGTGTCGACTATCGTACGACATCAAGACCTTCAAATATGAGGTATTGTGTGATGTTTCGCCTCTTGAAGTTTGTGATGTTCTTTTGGGCCAACCTTATTTATGGAAACGTCATGTTGTATATGAGTCTAGGCCTCGTAGTGTTATTATTACTTTGAACAGGAAATTGTACAGGATACCCGAGGTAGTCCCACCTAGTGCTATTTCCTTAATATGTGCTAAGCAATGCAGGAAGGTCATCTCTCAGACAGGGAAGTTTGTCTTCTTCATGATTCACTCTCAGAATGAGCGAAAGATCACAACCACATCCAGGGTATTTGCGGTCAACCTCTCCACATCCCAGAAGCAAGTAGATAAGTTCGTGGAAGAATACTAAGATATCTTCTTCTCACCTACTTGGGTACCTCTGCACTGCCAGGTCAAGCACCCCATTGAATTGACCCCCAACGCACCACTTCCTAATGGGTCAGTCTATCACCGCTCTCTGCTAGAGAATGAGGATATCAAGTGACATATCCAAGAACTGATCCACAATGGGCACATCTTTCCCAGCTCATCACCTTGTGGGAGCCCAATCGTGTTGGTACAGAAGAAATATGGAACCTAAAAACTCTGGATTGATTACCTGGCTCTGAATAAAATCACAGTCAGAAACCAGTACCAATTCCCCAAATCGACGACCTCCTTGATCAACTCACGAGGACCAAATACTTTAGTAAGATTGATCTGAAGTCTAGCTACCACCAGGTCCTAATAGAATAGACAAATGTATGGAAGACCGCCTTCAAGTTGAAGGAAGGCCTTTTTGAATGGTTGGTCATGGCCTTTGGTTTGAAAAATGTTCCAGCCACTTTCACAAGGATGATGGATGATATCCTGCGACCATTCACCAATAATTTTGTAGTGGTGTATCTAGATGACATTCTCATTTACAACAAGACTTGGGCCGAACACTTGCATCATATTCAACAGGTTCTTAACACCCTGCAACAACACAAGCTATACGCCAACTTGGAAAAATGCTCCTTCAGCATGGACAAGGTCCATTACCTGGGCTACATTGTTGATCAACATGGCGTACATATGGATCCAACCAAGATCCAAGTCATCCGTGACTGACCAGACCCAACCACACTCACTGAGCTTCAAAGCTTCTCGGGCCTTGCCAATTTCTACTGCAGGTTCATGTTGGGATTATCCCATATTGCATGGGCCCTCAGCCAAATAATTAGGGGTCGGTCCCAACAACAAATGTTCAATGATTTTAAGTAGCACTTGTGCTCAGCCCCAATACTTTCACTACCATACCTGCAACATCCCTTTGAGATTGAGATAGATGTTGCAGACTATGATGTGGGTGTCATTCTCACTCAGCACATCCACCCCATGGCCTATCATAGTGAGACACTATCAAATGTTGTTTGTAAGTACCCTACTTATGACAAAGAAATGTACTCCATTGTGCAAGCCTACCTCCAGTGGAGACATTACATTCTTGGGAAGGAGATAGTCATCCACACTGATCATAATCCAATGCAGTTCATGGAGACACAAGGAAAATTGCAGAATGACGACCATCAAAAGTGTCCACATACTTGCAACAATTCCACCTCAACATCAAGTATAAAAAATGAAGCACCAACTGTGTCACTGATTTCCTCAGCAGACCGCCAGTCGCGACACTCACCACAATGCTAGAATCTTGTTTCCATGAGACCTTTGCATGGCCCCAAATCTATGAGACAGACTCGGACTTCACCACCACCTACCAAATGTTGGGTGAAAACACAATTATCGATAATTTGCATCTTCAGGATGGGATGTTGTGTCGTTTGGGCCATATCTGTGTTCCATCAAATGAGCGAGTGAAGACGATCTGGGAATCCCACTATAGGTGGGTGGCATGACACTTCAGCATCGAAAATACAGTGGCGATGCTACAGAAAAATTTCTATTGGCTGAAACTTCAACAGGAGCTTAGCAAGTATATCAGGTCTTGCATTGCCTGGGATATTGCCAAACTGACCACTAAGACATAGGGCATGTACACCCCTCTTACTACTCATTACAAACCATGGGAATCCATCTCAATGGACTACATGTTGGGCCTCATGTCCACCAAGCGGGGAAATGAATGTGTTTTTGTGGTTGTTGATCTCTTTTCTAAGATGACGATTCTGGTTTCTTGCAAGAAGAGCATCATAGAAGAGGCCACTACCAAGATCTTCTTTGAACGAGTCTGGGTACATTTTGGAATCCAATAAACCATTGTCTCATATCGGGACGATCGATTTATTATCACATTCTGTTCGAGCCTCTGGTCACTGTTGGACACCAAGCTCACCAAATCCACGGCCTTCCACCCCTAGAAAGATGGCCAAACCGAGGTCGTAAATTAAATGTTTGTGCATATCCTTCACATGTATAATTCCAAGAACCCTCGTACATGGGATGAGAGCCTTCCCTATGTTCAACATAGCTACATCCGAGCCCTGCATAGCTCAACCGACCACAGCCCCTTTCAGGTGGGGTTGGGATTCCAACCATTGGGTCCCATAGATGCTACACTTCCCCTTGTGGTCACCTTGACCGAATCATCTCCTACTCCAACTGAATGTGACAAAGCCACCCGATTCATTGAGCGGTTCCAGCACATCCGCCAATAGGTTCAGGATATCCTACAAAAGTCCAATGACAAGTACAAGCAGTGCCATGATCAACATCGGGTGCCACATAAGTTTCAGGTGGGTGACAAAGTTTGGTTTCACTTGCAGAAAGAATGCCTTTGTTGGCACTAGACAGAAGGGGAAAGAAGAACGATCATGGGAAAAAAAGCGTGTAGAAAACTAAAGTAACAACTGGCAAAAGAACAGCACGCGCGCATGTAAGAAAGCGTGAACAAAGGAAAGCGACAGCTGGAGGAAGAACAACACGTGTATGGGAGAAAGACCTAACGTAAGAAGGGTTAGGGTTTTGGTAATACTCTAAAAAAGAATGAAGAGCCTGAAATGTATAAATATAGATACGAAAGTATCAATTAGGGATGTTATGTGATGTGATATTATGTTTTATGGGTTATTGTTATTTTAGTTGTATGAACCGATTTTGTAAGTTGTTGAGCAAAGAAGATATGAGGGAAGCTAGATCTGAGGATTAGACCGCAGGATATGGAGCCTGGTGCAATCTAGTTCACCTCACATAGATCTTACCCTGTTTGATGGAGAATTGTAAGCGTGTGGCGCCAGGAATATAGAACTGCCATAATAAAAGAGCCAAGAGCCAAATCTTTGTGGACGTATCCTAGGAGGGGGTGAACCATGGTGAACCAAGAGGGCCGATAGTTTTAGAGGCTTTGTTGGAACCCTGAATGACATGAACCCTGGGTCAATAATTTAGATAACCCGAGAAGGGAACCGATAAACCAACAAATGGTTTCGTTGCCGAGTTAAGAGGATTAAGAAAGGACTGAGTAGATGAGATGGAGTGAATACTAACTGAAGCAGTGGAACAAAAGAGAAATGCGTCATTATAAGGGGATGTTGAGACCTTGGAACCCCACGAGAGAAGAAATCGAGGGTTGGTTAAGGACTAAAGAGATAGAATTTTCACAGAAAGACAATAAAAACCCTAGGATCGCACCACGCAGATAGCTGGATAAATATGTATTTACAGATTTACATGAAGTCTTTTTTTGTGATTTTCTGCATCTACTACAAGAGTGGATCTTAAGGTTAAAGGATAACCACGTGACGAACCAGATTCAACAGCTAGATTGGACTCCAATACAGATCCAACAGCTGCAGCAGGTGAACAACAAATTCACCCGCGCGATCGACTTTTGCTTGACAGTATTGTGGAAGGATTTATCATAGAATTTGTGGTAGACACAACAAAGTCATACAGCGCAGCCGAGCAAGAGTTCCTACGAGTACCCAGAGGAAGGTACATCCGATCACTATATACTTCTATAAAGATACTGCTATATAACAAAGGTGTAATGACAATGGAATTAGACAGCTAGACTTACCTGTGCACATGGGGGAAGGGGGGAAGCACTGACTGAGAGAGGAGGAATGGAAGGGGGGTAGGATACAAAGAAGAAGAAGGAGGAGCCCTTGGACCCGATCTTGATGGATGACGACCAACTCAAGTGGATATTGGCGTCATCGGGAATGACGCATAGAGGAGCACCCTACCAATATAAGGTGAATACCAAGAAGAGAGTCGTAGCCAAGAGGGAGGGCTTCGCCAGTGATGAGGAAGAGGTAGAGGATCTTCAGGCTGTGGAGAAGATTGAGGAAATCCTGCACGACGCATATGAGAGGAAAACAAGAGGCCCAAGAATAGGAGGAGAAGACATCCATCCCTTCAATTTTAATGTCAGTGTGGAACCCATAAACCCATGTGCGACCAATACACCAAAGAGAACACCACTATTTAGACAACCAAAGTTGGGAGGAAGCCCGATCATAGGAAGTAGATCTACAAAAGGAGCAACAACTGGAGGAGCCAATCCAAGCAACCTTAGTCAAGTATCTACACCACGCAGAGGAGGGAGTAGCCCAGTATTTGGAATGGCAGGACACGATCCTACTATCAGATTACCAAAGTTTCAAGGAGAAGCAATAGAAGACCCTAAGAAGCGTATGTTTATTTGCACAAAGATTTGGGAAGCAAAACAGATCACTGATGAAGACACCAAACACGCGTAGCTAGCGATCATGCTAAGGGACCACGCATTAGACTATTACATGAGTCTAGACACGGACATTGTTCCCGGAACGACAAGGACATTGGACGACATTAAGAAACTATTGATCAATGAGTTCCAGAAGCTGAGCTCATAGGATCAATACATGAATGAGATGATTGAAATAAGACATAAACCAGGAGAATCGGTATGGGAGATTGATCAAAGGTTCAAGAGATTAAAAGGAAAGTTAAAATACCTTATGACTGATATGCAACATCGACACTTGTTTTTCAACTCACTACTCCCACAATTAAAATATCCATTACGACAATAGAAGTTTCAGACGCAGATAGAGGTTGTGCAGGAAGACTTTCAATTGGAAGAGAATCAGTACCAGCAGATGGACCTGACTATCAAAGAATTGAAGGAGGATCTGAAGAACTTAACATTTCAGCTAAACCAGAACAAGAAAAAGGACAAACGAGAAGTCGTTTGGTGCACTACCTGTAGGATGGAAGGACACCATAAGAATGAATGCCCAACATTCACATAGTATATGGCGATAGGGATGCCAAACCCACTACCACAGGGAGGATTATGGTGCGAAATATGCAAGAAACTAGGTCATGACCTTTACCACAACATGATGATGCAGAAATACCAAACAGTACCAAAGAATTCATATTGCACCTTTTGCAAGTCAGTCGGCCATGACGACAAAGATTGCAAAACTATGGAGCTGATGCGGGAAAGAACATTAGATGCATACATGGTGCATGCAGAAATGATGATTGGGCAGGTAGCACCATAGTTCAATCAAGCCCCAGCACCATACAACACTGTGCAATAGCAGTATAATACGGCACCACAACCTTACAATAACACACAGCCGCAGTACAACCCAGCACAACCCCAGTACAATACCGCATAGTATAATCAGAGACCACAGTACAACTCACCATGAGGTGACCGCATAGCTTATAGAGGAGTAGGACAAGAAAGAGGAGGTTTCGAACGGGGTAGAGGACCTGTTACATGTCACAATTGCCAGCAACCAGGACATTATGAACGGGAGTGCCCACTGACACCAGCGACTTGTATGTATTGTCGCGCATTGGACCATGATACAGAGGAATGTCCAACATTAATTGTAAATATCCAGGAAAAAAGGAATCAAAATAAATAGAATGTTTAGTGGATTTCAGCCGATGCAAGGGATGATGGATGCAACATCAATATAGTCACTCGAGGAGGAACGAAAACATGAAATGATGTAGTTTGACAAGAACCAACGTAGAACCAATGGGTAAAGAAGAACACCGACCCCAAGAAACAGTTCGATGCACATAAGGAGAAGGAGATATTTACAGAAGCCTGACAAGAATTCCAGAAGGAGAACATTGTGCTGATAGAACAACAGAGCAAGGAAGCTCCAAAATACGAAATGTTGCCATTACTAGACCATACCAATAGAATACAACCTGAGGAACAAGTAAGTATGATCAAAGACTTTTTGCAATCATACATCAAAATGTTAAGTGATCCTTCATCTGTCAAAATATTGCAAAACATCCTAGAAAAATGTAGCGGCGAGATGAAACATAAGCCAGAATTGAAAATTGTCAATCACCTACAAACAAGAAGAAGAACAAGTAGAGAATTTAGATTAAATGCTAACATTGGGGATTTCAATATGGGAGATATTATACTAGATCTAGGATCTGAAGTGAATGTACTACCAAAAGCTACATGGAAATGCATGGGATAACCTACACTGGGATACTCAACTATTCAATTAAAGCTAGCAAATCAACATAAAATCCTACCAATAGGTAGACTGAAAGGAGTGACAGTAGATCTGGATAGTGTGCACACTAAGGCAGACTTTGAAGTCATCAAAATAGTAGACGACACAACACCTTACCCGACGCTACTTGGTCTAGATTGGAAATTCAACAACCAGGCCATAATTAAATTAAAACCAAAAAAATGACATTTGAGTCAGGGGACTACAAGGTCATATCCTCACTCGACCCATTAGAAGGCGAGAGGTTCAAAGAACCCACTTGCCTGGATTTAGAAGAGATCGGCCAGTTGTACAGAACAACTGAACGTGATGCATATTATATAAACCCAACTACAAATGAGGTACTCAGTTGGCGGAGCATTACCTCATGCACAACAGACTCAGACACCGTGTTAGAAAACTGGTTGCAAAGACTACATAAAGTATCCACGAGAAGGTGTGCCAGAATAGACCACGCAGTAAGGTGGATTGGCACAGAAATCAAAGAACCACCCAGTTTTCATGGGATAAATGATTTGGAAACTTTCTTGACACAATATGAAGACGAATTATTAGAAAACTAAATATTTCTAGCACTGGATTTAGCATTAAAGGCTACACCCGCAAGATGGTGGGGTGCACACAAAGAAACTATCACAGATTGGTACTAATGTAAGTGATTACTGTGCATAAGGTTCGGCACAGAACAGATAGGTAACAAACAACAAAAATATGATGGACTAGGCACACTAGTAGAACACTTGGAGGTGTGTAAAACACCATGGAAAATGACACCACCAGAGGAATGGTCTCACCACTTCATTCATACTTTAGAGGGCATACCAGCGAATTGGTATACGGACTAGGAAATGCATAAAGAAACCAAGGAATGGGCGACACTCCAACAGAACTTTACATTCACTTTCTCATTCGAGCATGAGAACCCCAACATAGATGCAGCCCTGAAACAGATCAGAAACATCATATTCATTGAAGAACCAGAAGTAGAAGCTATCACAGAGGCACAACAGAGGAATAAGCAGACAGTCAAGGATCTACTGTCATGCTATCACATACAGGAGGAAGCCCCATATGAAGATGATCTGTGCGATATTCAGATTGAAGAAGTTGAAGGCGAGAGATATGTGGAAGGACCACCCTTAGAGTCAAAGGTCATCTCCGCACCAATCAAGATAAAGAAGGTTAACATAGGGACCGCCGAGCAGCCCAAAATAGTCAGCATTGGAGATTATTGGGACGAATAGACACTAGAACGTATCACAGAACTATTGCGCGAATACAACGACCTTTTTCCCACAACCTTTACAGAGATGAAAGGCATAGCCGAAGAATTAGGAGAAATGAAGATACCACTCAAACCTGATGTGAGACCCATTAAAAAATGACCATATATATTGAATCCTATATATAAATAGAAAGTTAAAGACGAGATCGAAAGGATGCTCGAGGTCGACATCATCAAACCAGTTGAAGAATCAGAATGGATAAGCCCGATGGTAGTACAGGACAAGAAATAGGGAAGAGGGATTAGGATATGCATCGACTTGAGGAAGTTGAACGATGCATGCCTACGCGACCCATTCCCCACACCGTTCACGGATGAAGTACTCGAGAACGTAGGAGGCCATGAAGCCTACTCATTCACCGATGGATTCTCAGGACATCATCATATTAAGATAGCACATGAGGATAGACACAAGACCACGTTCACGACAGAATGGGGATCTTATCAGTATACAGTCATGCCATTCGGACTGAAGAATGCACCTGCGATATTTTCTAGAGTGGTCATCGCATCATTTAAGGAATTCATCCATCAATTCCTCGAAGTATACCTAGATGATTGGACAGTGTATAGCTTACTAAAATACCATGTGGAAGTTTTACATCTGATGTTAGAACGATGCAGACAGGGCCATATATCAATGAATATCAATAAATGCATATTTGGAACACCATTTCAAATACTATTGGGACACATAGTATGCAAACAAGGCTTGCTAGTGGATCCAACCAAAATCACAGTCATTGTTAATATACCAGCGCCAAAAACAGTCTACCAACTAAGAGAAACGTTAGGACATATAGGATATTACAGGAAATTCATCAAAGGCTACGTGCAGATTACAACACCAATGGAAAAACTGTTAAGTAAGTATACAAAGTATCAATGGAACGACGAGTGCCAACACAATCTGGATACCCTGAAGGACAAGATGGTCACCACACCAATATTGATATTTCCAGATTGGGAGAAGAAATTCCATGTACATGTAGATGCATCAGCGATAGAACTTGGAGCTATATTGGCGCAACCAGGAGCAGAAGACTTGAATCACCTGATAGCATTCGCAAGCAGAAAGTTATCAGATTCAGAACATAATTATAACACGACAGAGAGAGAAGGCCTAGCTATGGTTTATGCACTACAAAAATACATACATTACCTATTGGGAAAACACTTTAAGATGTTTACAAATCACTCAGCCTTGAAATACCTAGTCAACAAGTCAGTGTTGGGGGGGAGAATCTGTTGATGGTTATTGTTATTTCAATAATTTGACTTTGAGGTAATAGTTAAACCAGGAAAACTGAATGCAGGACTTGATCACCTATCGAGGGTCACAAATGGTGATCCATAGGATCTTTTAATGACTATGGTTGAGTTTTAATTTTGCATGTGTTAATTAACCATATGAGAAACTTAATGAAAGTATGAGGAAAAGAGAGGAATTATGACAGCCATATACACATATGCAGATCTGAAATGAAGTAATAAACAACAAACCATAACATGAGAATTGATAGCTGAGTTCGGCACAACATTGCCTACGTCTCCGAGCCTTTGTCTCTATGGGGGAGGCTTCTTTATTTCTGTTCAAAAGCTCAAAAATACATTGCAGCAGTGTCAATTGGCTACAAGACTGATCTAGTCATGTTCTTCCAGATCTCTAGAACCCAGCAAAGAAAACGACATGCAAAACGGATGTCCGGAGCTCCCAGAAATGGCCCGCAAGTGTCTGCTCCTCAATAGCTTCCCTGCATAAAAATGGCTTTGGCTTGGCTTCCTTTCAGCATAACTCTACTCTGACTGTCCTCCATGGCCTCAAATAGGCCTGGTTTATATAGATCTGAAGTTGGTTATCCATCCCCAACTTCCTCCCAAAATTTGGGCTCCAAAAATGCCCAATATCTCCCAAAAATGGAGAAAATCCATTAATACAGGCATAATATCAAATAAAAATCAGAAACTATATAACAAAAACCCACTTTTGTTTAATAATAGGGAACAATCCCCCTTTGTCTGGCGTATGCCCCCTTGGCAGGGTCATATGGGGCCATGTGGCCGAGCGCTAGCCCCTCGGGCTATGCGTTGGCCCTTCCCACTCTGGCCAACCCCTGGTCTTCGACGCATATATATGGAACCACAGGCTAACTGTCATAACCCCTGCACCCTGTTCGGATTAGGTCTGGGTCATGTGTGACCGCCCGAGAACCAAGGGTCAGGCCCTATCCATATCACCGGTCATACGGGAGCGTAAAATCTACGGTTGAAACCATGGGTTGGGGCTAAGCCCCAACCCTTTTCGCCTCCCATTAAAACTTTAATCAAATTCAAATATGTTATTTGCCATATAGCTAATAAGGAACACCCATGGGGCAGGCGGTTAGCCCAGTCCTGCTAGTCCATAGCCCGGAGGAGAGGTCGGGGGTTCGACCTCGGTGGAGACCATATAATTTTATACAAACCACGAGCCAACCATAGGGTGCCACGTGGCAGCCCATGACTGGGCCACGTGGCACCTCTCCAACCAATCAAAAAATTCCACCTGTCAATCTCTGATTCGTCCATGTGCCTGCCACGTACTCTACCACCTATCACCGTACCTGCCCAGTCAGCCTTGCCACGTGTCTACCACGTTAGCCTGTGCCACGTGTCACCCTTTGACTGGTCCAGCTGTACCTGTCGTACTCCCTGTCACCTGCCATGTGTCATCTCCAGGAGCTGCCACATCAGCTGTATAGTCGTACGGCCTATAAAATCATCCTGCCACGTGGAACTGTACAGACTGTACGGACTATACAGTCACCCTTTTTTTTGCCTGTTTGGGTTTTCGGACAGAACGCAATATCTTTCGCATACAGAGCCCGTTTGACGAAGTAAATATATGGCTGAAATCAGGAAAACGAGACAAACGTAATGGCACTGGTTTTGTCGGATTCCGAGCACTTTCATTTTTGAGCCTTTTTGAGCCCTGTCAGGCTTCTGGATCCGATTCTGGATCACACCTCCCCACTAAAATACCTTTTGGTCCCCAAAAGGTTACTGACCAATTAACAAGCTCGAGATAGGCCACCCGACTTGTCCTCTATCTTTGAACTCTGTCCTGTGCACCTGTCTCATCAAGATCAACTGTAACACAATCATGACAACTGACAGTATATTGTTAGCCATTTGAACCCTGTTACATCTTACTGAAGCCACTATCATCCATGTAGAAAACATTACTAATGACATCATCAAAACG
>JASDQU010736198.1:91751-103849 GCA_032191745.1 Picea mariana
TTCCATTGTTTGAAGTGTTTTATTTTCTTTAACATGATGAGCATGAACCACATAATCTTGACCTGCTTTGGTAAATTGATATTGATTCTTTTTTCTGTAGAAGATTGCCTTATGATCATATAAATATGGACTACCTAAGACCATTCCACATTCTCTTAACGACACTACATCACATGTTACTTCATCCACATACATAGATGAAATTGAAAATTTGATTGTGCACTGCTTTGTTATGTGCATTTGATGATGATTGCTTATCCATTTAAGTGTATAAGGATTATGATGTAGTTGTGTTTTTAACCCCAATTGCTTAACCAATTCTTCTGAGATTAGATTAGATTGAGATCCACTGTCTTGGAGAGAGACTCGGTGAAATAGACATGTCTGTGAAGATGCAGACTACCTGCACCTAGACAGAAAGACCCTATGAAGATTTACTATTCCCTGGGATTGTCTTTGGGTTCTTCTTGCACAGCTTAGGTGGAAGGCGAAGAAGGCTCCTTCTCGGGGGGGCCTAAGCCACCAGTGAGATACCACTCTAGAAGAGCTAGAATTCTAACCTTGTGTCAGGACCTACGGGCCAAGGGACAGTCTCAGGTAGATAGTTTCTATGGGGCATAGGCCTCCCAAAAGGTAAYAGAGGGGCGTGCAAAGGTTTCCTCGGGCCAGATGGAAATCGGCCCTCGAGTGCAAAGGCAGAAGGGAGCTTGACTRCAAGACCCACCCGTTGAGCAGGGATGAAAGTCGGCCTTAGTGATCCGACGGTGCCGAGTGGAAGGGCYGTCTCTCAACGGATAAAAKTTTCTCTAAGGATAACAGGATGATCTTCCCCAAGAGTTCACATCAACGGGAAGGTTTGGCACCTTGATGTCGTCTCTTCACCACCTGGGGCAGTAGTACGTTCCAAGGGTTGGGTTGTTCTCCCATTAAAGCGGTACATGAGYTGGGTTTAGACCGTCGTGATACAGTTCGATCCATATTCGGTGCGGGCGTTAGAGCATTGAGAGGACCTTTCCCTAGTACAAGAGGACYGGGAAGGATGCACCTCTGGTGTACCAGTTATTGTGCCCACGGTAGACACTGGGTAGCCAAGTGCAGAGCTCAAACGAGGAAGGGCTTACGGTGGATACCTAGGCACCCAGAGACGAGGAAGGGCATGGTAAGCGACGAAATGCTTCGGGGGGTTGAAAATGAGCATAGATCCGGATATTCCCGAATAGGTTAACATTTTTAACTGCTACTGAATCCATGGGCAAGCAAGAGACAACCTGGCAAACTGAAACATCTTAGTATCCAGAGGAATAGAAAGCAAAAGCGATTCCCGTAGTAGCGGCGAGCGAAATGGGAGCAGCCTAAACCATGAAAACGGGGTTGTGGGAGAGCACAATATAAGTTCTGTGCTGCTAGGCGAAGCGGTTGAGTCCTGCACCCTAGATGGTGAGAGTCTAGTAGCCAAAATCATCATTGGGTTACGCTCTAACCTGAGTAGCATGGGGCACGTGGAATCCCGTGTGAATCAGCAAGGACCACCTTGCAAGGCTAAATACTCTTGGGTGATCGATAGAGAAGTAAATATATGGCCGGAATCAGGAAAATGAGACGGACGCAATGGCGCTAGTTTCGTCAGATTCTGAGCACTTTCATTTTTGAGCCTTTTTGAGCCCTGTCAGGCTTCTGGATCCAATTCTGGATCAAATGGAGAGGAACCAATGAATTTAGAAGACAACTTTCTAGATGAAAAACTATTCTCAGTACAAATTTTTGACGATTAATTCACAGAGATCATCCAGTACTTGAGCGCAGGTACTGCACCGCAAGAATATACCACAGCGCAGAAGAAGAACTTGGTAGTCCGTACAACTAACTATCAATTGATCGCAGGACATCTATACAAGATGGGGGAAGATATAATCTTACGAAGATATGTACTAGACCATGAATGACCAAGAATTTTAGCAGAATCCCATGAGGGAATAGCAGGAGGGAATTATGTAGTAAAAGATACCACGTAGAAGGTACTATGCACAAGATTATGGTGGCCAATGATCCACAGAGACTCAAAAGAATACTTTTAGCAATGTGATGTCTATCAAAGGGTAGGCAAACCCAACATAAGGGACGAGATGCCACTACGACTGCAAGTGACATTTCAGACATTCGACAAATGGGCAATAGACTTTGTGGTACCCATTAACCCACCATCCAAAAGAACGGGGATGAGATATATTATCACTACGACGAAATACCTAACAAGATGGGCGAAAGCCACACCAGTAAAAGATTGCAGTGTAGAGACAACTGCACACTTTCTATTTGAACATGTAATTACTAGATTTGGGTGCCCAATAATTTTGATGAGCGACCAAGGAACACACTTCATAAAAAACACCATTCGAGTGATGTTGAAAGAGTTTGAAGTTCATCACCAAAAAAGAACACTGTATCATCCACAGGCAAATGGCACGGTAGAAGCCTTCAACAAAATTCTAGAAAACGCCTTTACAAAGATATGCAATGTCAACATGGACGATCGGGATCTCAAGGTACTAGCAATACTATGGGCATATAGAACCACATGCAAAAAGATGACTGGCCACACACCATTCAAACTAGTCTATGGTCAAGAAGCAGTACTGTCCTTAGAATTTTTAATACCCAACCTACGCGTAGCAGCTATTACACAAATGACAGAATGAGGCGCAGTACAGGAAAGACTGAATCAACTACTGTAAATCGTTGCAGAACCCAGGAAAGCTGAGAATGCATTGGCTAGGTCCATATGAGGTAAAAGCGATCACAAACGGAGGAGATGTATAGTTAAGAGATCTAGTGGGTGCAGACCTCAGAGGAATGATCAAGGGGAGCCGACTGAAGCTATACAAGGATAGTCGACTGCCCACCGCGCAGTAAAAAAGAAATAAAAAAAAAACAGCCAAAAACAATGCACAACATGATGAACAAGCCGCATATGAAAAACGAAGCCAATAAGGGAAAAGATAACAACCATATCGAAAAAGGAAACAAGTGGGAAAAGGAAAGCCGACAAAAGTAGGTTGACAGGACAACAAGAAGAAGAATTAAAGCAAGGCAAGGACGGATGGGATGCAACATTAAACGTGCCAACTGGAGATGGAAGAGCAGGCATAATAGCAAGTACGAAACCGTCACAGATGCATTAAACCTACAGTTATGGTGCATTAATCACATGATGGAGGAAGCATCCTCGACAAGATTCATGATGAGCCCATACGACACACGAGCACAGAAGCAGTTAGTCTATTCATGGAAGGAGAACAAAAAAAGAGAAACAACAGCCATAATGAACAGAGTGAAACCACAGAGCTCACTGAAGCCATTTGAACTCAACAAATGTTTGAAAGACACCATTATGGCACCACCAAAGCTCACAAAACCAAGCCAGACAACTAGATCAACCAGGGCTCAGACAAGGTTGCAAGGACCACTATAAGAAAGCGAACAAAAGCCACCAGAAATCGTCGATATTGACAAAATCCTGTCGCCAGAGGAAATTCCAGTACAGTCCACACCCATACTAGAGGAGGTTCCGCAACCACAAATAGAGGCCATGGAACAAGACACACCAGTAGCAGCACACGAGCCTCGGAACAAAGAAGAAGAAACCCACCAGGAAATACCACTAGAAAATGTCGAAGCAGTCATAGGAGCTAACAGAATCGCACAAAACCCAAAAGCAGAAGTGCAACCAGACGTCCCACAAATACCCATCCCAGATTTTCTTTCGGCCGAGCCGACAGGTGAAATGGCCATGGCTTGGGTAGAATGGATGGCAAAAGAGAAACCAGAAGCTTTTGGAACCTCTATCCAACCATTGTGGCAGAAGGACTGCATTTAGATACCGAGCTCACCTCGAAATAAACCGGCTGTAGATATTCTGCTACCTCGCATACCAGTGGGAGTACAGGTGGACCCACATCTATTAGGTCACATCAGGAAGCTCAAGTATTATAACCACGACGTAGCAGATGAAACCAAATATCCGGAGATTGCACCATAGTTCTTTATGCAGAAAATAGTCGTGAACCAACTCGGAGAAACCATCACTCAGCCACACTAGTGGGCCACTGGACTGGATAGAACAGAAATTATAGGGTTGTTGAAGATACCACACTTTGGCACAGGCCAATATGTGATGACATGCACCAAGAAACTGTTAGCAGTTATGCATGGAGGGGATATATGGTTGGACAAACCTGTGCCCATAACTGTCGAACTTATCACAGAGACAACAAGCCTACCCACCGGGGGTATGGATCCTACGTTGATTCTGGACAATAAGTCCAAGGAAAAAATATTGGTAGAAGAGATGAAGAAGAAATATGGCACCGATAGGGAAACAAGAGGCATTATAATTAAATAGATCAACAATGTCGTGACACAATTGGGCGCAAAAATCTTAACCTGCAAACTGCTAAGAAAATGCCACAAAGATGAAGTACCAACATGCGTCATTGTTGTTGCAGCTCAGTGCGCAGAAGGCACCTTGATGAGTTGGGCGCCATATGTATCAAACTTGTTCCAAGTAGACTATAAAGACATGCAGGATGCAGGTATGGAATTTCATTACTCATGGTTGATCACTCTCATAGCTTTCATGGGATGGTGGGAACTGGAATACACCATCTTTGGTACCACACCACAGCCAGGAGGAGCAATATATCGCGTCCTGAGATCTGGGTCACTAGCCAAGCATAAGAAGGAGAAAGGAATCGTATTCGAAGCTTACCTATGAGAGATACATGAATCCATCAGTTGAGCATGGAGAATAACACCATAGGCTGTCGCACGATACGGGAGCATCGCCAATTTCTGGGCTAGGCGACAAGCCATGTGGATACAACCAAGGTAGGACTTGGATAAACAGTGGCTACAAATGCGCTATTGCATCACCGAGGGTGATATTGACATGATCATCAACAAATGGCTTGATGAATGGAGGATTCCAACTATACCCAGAGAAGTACCGGGACAAACAGTAGAAGGAGGGGCTGCGCAAAAGGAAACACAACCTCCACAAATCCTAGTACCCAAGAAACGAAGAATGGACCAAACTAAGTCGACTCAGGCAAACAATAGCTTAGAGAAGCCAGGGACCCAGAAGGGGAGGAAAAAAACCACCCAACTGACCAATGGACAGAGGAAACTGACTGAGGGAGCACATGAAACTGCATCAAACCCCATAACGCAGGAACCCGGGGGAACTAAGCAACCAATGGTATAGGATGCAGGTGCGCACAAGAAAATGAAGGCACAACAACCACCACTGGACTACACAATCACGGAGGATGATGGAGAGATGATTTCCAGGATGGTCCAAGATTGCCTCGTAGAAGATTTCGATCATGCAACACACCACATGGATAAACTGCACAAGGAACTGACAAAAATGGGACAGCTCCTTAAGAAATTCGGGGAAGCC
Organism: Picea mariana; assembly: GCA_032191745.1. Classification (NCBI taxonomy): domain Eukaryota; kingdom Viridiplantae; phylum Streptophyta; class Pinopsida; order Pinales; family Pinaceae; genus Picea; species Picea mariana. The sequence goes on from JASDQU010736198.1 coordinate 97,210, forward strand.
CAGATCACGAGTATTAGTAGAGGCATAGAGCCATCGACCACACAAACCACAAAAAGGGTGGAAGTAGAAGAACACAACCCAATTCTTCTGATACCACATGCCATTCCACGGTCTATATAAAGCCTAGCATGCTGAGAATGGATGAAATTGTGGGACAGACACCACTGAAGGATTTGGGTCATATCCAATTTGTCTTGACACGGATGTCATCAAAAGCATTACACAAACTACAGGTTAGCGTCGACCACGAGATGCAGTCTTGAGCACATAAAAACTTAATCGAGCTACAACAAGCAACAAAGAAGCACGAAGCACTGGAAACAGTTTGTGCACAAGCCAAATCGGAAACTAAGGAGGAGAAAGAATGTAGAAACGAGATGGAACACAGAGTGGAAGAAGTTTTTGGGAATCTTCCAACTACTGTGCAAGGAAATGAACTCCCAGCCATAGAGAAGATCGACTAGATTGTGCAGGCAATTGATCAGTATCAGAAGGAGATCGATACTCTTCGTGGATAGATTAGATCGATAGCTCCACCAGTAGTGAAGAAGGAAGCAACAACACAGCTGCAGGAGCTAGAAAAATAGATAACCATGGTAGCTAACTTGCTGGATAAAGCAGCGCAACTTTGGAAAAGGTTGGAAGAGGATCCACAAGTCCAACACTGGGACAAGGAGGAGGAGAGGATCAATGCAATGATCCAAGAACTCAAGCAACAACATAAAACCATACCAATTCCAGAATGAGTTAAGGGAACGCAAGAGCTGAAGAAGATATAGGTAGAACTTATCACTGCGCAAACACAGAAACAAGAGCGTCAGGCTCAAATAGATCCATTACAGGAACGGGTAGCAGAAGTACTTGCGCAGGTAGAAGAAGCCAGAAAATAGACAACACAGACTCAGGTAGAAGCAGCCAAAAAATAGACAAGACAAACTCAACAAGAATGCGCAGGACTGATGATAGAGGAAGTGGCAGCTCAAACAGTCGACACCATCAAGGAGAAAACTGCGTAGGCATTGATAAAAGTGGCAGAGTTGCAGGAACAGTTCCAGAAAATCACCAAGGAGATCGAGGAAGCACTGAGAAAGTAGGTGACTCGGGATGAGTCACATGTTAGTGTTGGGGGCCTGTTGGCATCAAGCTGAAGGGGAAAGAAGAATGATCATGGGACAAAAATCGTGTAGAAAACTAAAGTAACAACTAGCAAAAGAATAGCACGCGCTTATGAAAGAAAGCATGCACAAAGGAAAGCAACAACTGGAGGAAGAACAACATGCGTATGGGAGAAAGACCTAACGTAATAAGGGTTAGGGTTTTGGTAATACTCTGAATAATAATGAAGAGCCCGAAATGTATAAATATAGATACGAAAGTATCAGTTAGGGATGTTATGTGATGTGATATTATTTTTTATGGGTTATTGTTATTTTAGCTATATGAACCGATTTTGTAAGTTGTTGAGCAAAGAAGATATGAGGGAAGGTATATCTGAGGATTAGACCATAGGCTGTGGAGCCTGGTGAGATCTAGTTCACCTCACATAGATCTTACTCTGTTTGATGGAGAATTGTAAGCGCGTGGCGCCAGGAATACAAAACTGCCATAATAAAAGAGCCAAGAGCCAAATATTTGTGGACGTAGCCCAGGAGGGGGTGAACCACGGTAATCCTCACGTAATGTGTTAAATGTATGCATGCCTCTTCTTTCTTTTAGCAATTAACGGTTAAGCTTAACGAATGAGTTAATACATTGTTATGAATATGTTTATACTTTGCTTAAATAAAATTGTGGGATATACGTATGTGAATCCAAGGAACAAGTAGTTTCCCTTACCGCTCACAGTATCTGGCCTTAATCAAGAACCCCTATCCCCTACTCTATCCTAGGCTGTAAACACCTGAGTCTTATATCCACCCATTTAAATCTATCTCGGGTGAGACTGCGCAACGCTTTCTGGGTGTTGTGTTGCCTTCTTGTTTACCATGAGGGCGTATAGTTTTAGAGGCTTTGTTGGAACCCAGAATGACATGAACCCTGGGTCAATAATTCAGATAACCTGAGAAGGGAACTGATAAACCAACATCCTTACAGGACCCCATCGAAATATTCTCCCACTCTGTTATGGGTCATACACCATCACCAAGTCCGTGGGGGATAATTCTTTTGAGCTCAACATTCCTCCTTTCCTTGGCCTGCACCCAGTGTTAAACGTGGATCTCCTTCGCCCTTATTTCCCACCATTATTGGGAACCTCAGAAATAGAAAAACAACTGACACCAACAGATCTCAACCCCGATTGCATACAACAAGCATCTAGTGATAATATTGTGGACACACACTCAATATAAAAGGATCCAACTTTATCGAATCATCAAAGTAGGGCAATTCCTGCACCAAGGCAAGTGGCTCACTCGAGGCCAAATTCAACAGAAATTTCCTCATTTGATGGGGGAACTCAACGCAATGGAGACCATTGATTCCTAATGAGGGAGGATTGATCCAGGTGGATATCGGTGGCCACCCACCTTTTCCAACTAGCTCAAAACAATTTTCTGGCAATTTACTATTTTTAGCAGTTTTTCGGGTCCTGAACTTCTGCAACCGTTTTGAGGCCCTAAACGACGTTTTTTGGGAAAACAGGGAGCAACATGCCAATTCATTCAACATTTCTCACACAAATTTTGTAATCCTTGGATAGATATTTCTAACGAGGTATTGAGCGCGTCAAACAGAGATCGTATGCAAAAGTTATGACCCCAGGAAGTTGATGGACTGACTTACCCAAATGGGGCCCACATGACTTTTGGTGCTTCATCTCCTAGGGTTAGGTTTTTGTATGTCTAGGGTTTTTGACATTCCTTATTATTGTAAAAAGGTCTTCAGAGCCTCATTGTAACCATATTCTTGTGAATGAGTGCAACCGTCACATCTCTTCTCAGAGATAAGACACCACCATTCCAACAAGCTTGTTTTCCGCTGCATTTTACAGTTTCATCTTATTTCCTTATTGAATAGAAAACCAATTTTACTGTATCTCTGTTATTTTGTGTTAAGCACCTATTAATAATCTGTATTCATTTCTTTCTTCTCATAAAATCCGGATCACAGATCTAGCAGTGATTATGACAACAATAAATTAGTTGTTAGTATTTCTAGACTAGGTTAGAAAATTAGTAGAGTATGAAGTGAAAGAGTTTGAATGTGAAGTGAAGGAGTTTGAGTTGAGTCTTGTTGAGAAGTAAGATAAGAGGACTAGTGCCTTCAAGGGTAATGGAGTCAAGGAGGACGACTTCTTCTAAGGCTGCAAATTAATGATGATGATGAAAAAAATTCTAAGAGGGAAAAAAAACATAGGAGAAGTAGTAACTTAAGTTCTCCTAGGCTTTGATTTCAAGAAACAAGATGCTAGGGTGTAGGAAATTCTAGGCCCTATCACCTTTCTCTCCTTAGTATTTTTATGGAGTAAAATTTTTGCAACAATAACTAATACTAAACCCTTAGAGTGCTACTAATTTAGGGCTCTAGGGTTTCACTAGTTACTATATCAATTCAATGAAAAGCTTGGCAAATAAAAGGTAAGAAAGTAACAACTTAAGTTTCTTACTTCAAGCATTAAATACACCATGCAATTTCATAATATTGTATGAGAAAATATAACCAAACAATAAACCATTCAATATATGACAAAATGTAGATTTCACTTACTTGCACCAACAATAATCATGAGAATACCATGCAAGATCACCATAAAACTTCCAGATCCAAGTTGCAAAAATCATCCTTAAACAAGAGTGGCACCTCACAATTTCAGCCAATAACCCTAATAGGGCTCAAATTTAAGACCTATTGTCTCCAAGGACAAGTTGTTATGAAAAATAAATGTACTTTTTGTTTATTTATACCAACTCAGGCCCTAAATTAATTTAAATTCAAAATTGTTGGGTCGACTTGGCCAATTTGTTACAAAAATTAAATTCCGACCAAATTAAATAAATTTGCATCTAAAATATCCTCCATGGGTGACGTCATTCCCTTCTAAGGTGATGTTGAGCCCCATATGTGGAGCATTGAGCAAGGAAAGTGGAATGCTTAGCCTCCAGAGGCCTAAAATGATGCCCACACATGCCACACACCTCACAAATGCCTCCAAAGATGAAACCCTAGCTTTGGATGACGTCTAGGGATATCATGGTGATGTGTAGGTCCCTTAAGGGCTAACATCTATATGGGAAGAGAAAGGTCCCCTGGGTCTAGGTATGCTAAGGTGCTTCCAAAGGAAACATCCTTCTTCTCCCAGTGCAAGTCTTCAATGTCTTCTTACCCTTGGCTGGGGTTTCATCATCCATCTATGGGCTTTAAGCCCCCATGAAGGTCTGAGATAATAATTCCCTCATGAGTACCTGTCCACCAGGAAAGGTCCTGCAACAACAACAAGTACACCCTCCAGAGGGTTCATAAGTCATAGGGATCATAACATGTAAATCACATCCAATAATTAAATTACCCAAACATGTGCATCAAACCCCCCTTAACCTAAACAAATGATTAAATGTGTTATGCAATTTGACAAGTTAGGTTTGGAGAAGGTCTCAGGGTGACCCATTGGGACAACCTCTCTTAAGTTTGGGGTGTTTCCTAGGTGGGATCTAATCCAAGTCATGTAAGTTTATGAGGTGGCATGGGGTAAATATTTGGGCATGGGGTGCATGTGATAATAGGGAAATGTAAAGTCTTACATGTGGGTTCCTTTGTAGAGGGAGAGCTGAACCTTGTCATAAATGCAATTTTTTCCTAGCCCATTCATTGCCTTTTAATCTTAGCTTTATTTATTTTGATATTTTTCTCTTGTGCTTCAAGGAAATAGTTGAGGGCCATTGTCCTGGATTGAGGACTAGAGGTGACGACGTTATCCACAAATATTTCATGGAAATGAGAAGGTTGGCTCATGATGAGACCCTATTTCTCTTGGCTATGCTACCAAGAGCCACTACCCTGGCTTAGTGACCATATAGGTGGGGCACACTATTTGGGAAAATAGGCACGCATGGGGTACGCGTATGTCTAAAACACAACCGCACATATGTGCACGACTGTGTTGCTGACAGTTGTGCATGAGTGTGCAACTGTGTATTGAATAGGTGTGCATCGAATGGATGCCCGTGGGCTTAACAGGCACACATGCATGCGCACCTGTGGGGTAAATAGGTGCGCATGGGTGTGCGCCTGTGGGGAAAATAGTTGCGCCTTTGAGGCAAAGCTGAGGGTGAGAAAACTTATCTCCCCTTTTTTAGGAGATTTTGGTGTTTTTGTGATGGATGATCGAGTACTGTATATGTGGATGCAGGTGATCCTTTGGGATGATGCTGATCCGTTGGAGAGAGAGGGACTGGGACCGACTAAGGGAGGCCATGAGGGATGAGGAGCCGACGGTTCGTGGTGCATTGGTGGCCTGTGGGCTGCTGAAGGTTTTTGAGTGCCCATTGTTGAGGGCACAGGAGTATCTGCTACAATTTCTGATCTCGATGTGGAGTCTGGAGTTGTAGTGTTTTATTGTGCGTGGGGAGCACTTGGCATTCTCTGCTGAGGAGGATGTCTATTTTCAGAATGGGCTCCCTTTTCGAGGAACCCTGATGTCGGTCAAGTCGGTGGTATTTGGAAAGGGGAAATTGGCTACCCTTGCCCGAACATATTGTTCGGGAGAGGATTTATGTTTGGGTCAGTGGTGAGGATTGGGGCGATGGATGCCTTGGTACATCATTGCATGGCAATGATGGTTGTGAGAGTGTATGGGTCGCTCGTGACTCAGTGTATCAGTGGTGGCCAGTTGAGGATCATGCAGCGGGCACTAGGGGGTGAGAATTTCACCTGGGGCTTGATGCTGCACGCCAAGATGGTGGGACATCTCACCAGGTGTCGAGTGGCCGACTCAGGGGATTTTTCCTTGGATCTATCCTAGTGGCTTGGTTTTTAGAGAGGGTGTCTATGTTGCGCCCGAGAGTTTTGTTAGAGCCTCCAGGAGCGCGAGAGCCGCGACTGCAGTGGTTGTCGATGATTTTGGTTCGTCATGGGGGTGGGGAGGGTGGCCACTACTTCACGGTCGAGGCTATACAGGTGTGGCGTCAGATGCCACAAATCATATTGCAGTTTCCATATAGTGGGATAGATTTCCATGATGACCCTGAGATTATATTACCTCCAAGAGAGGTATTCGATCGTCGAGGTATGATGTGTTGGTTGTTGGTTTTGTTGATTTGTTTTTTAGATAGTATAGCATATGGTTGATATTTGTATGTATGTTTATGCTATCATGTGTTTGGTTGTGTATATGTGGGACTGCATGGACGAGAGTTCGAGCTGATCAGAGCACCAGCCTGCCAGGGGCCTGTGAGACCACCGCGGGGAGAGTTGCGAGAAGGGCAGAGGCGATGTTGAGAGGATGTTGGGGCGAGGCCTGGTGATGATGATAGAGTGGCCTGGAGATTCGTTATGATGACCTCGGGGCAAGGTCATCACATGCTCCTCTGGCTGAGGTCGAGGGAGAGTTTGATGATTTTTGCCACCGACTAGAGGCAGTTCTACAGGGAGTGCCTGTTATAACCCTAAAATTCCACTATCCCTGCTTACCTGGCATTAGGCC